>PVJO010001418.1:0-173783 GCA_004026905.1 Hystrix cristata
GATTGGCAGACCTTGGAGAATTCTTAAAAAAGAGTGGGCCACTTATATTTGAGTGGTCCCTGAGCTTTTCTGAGGTCCATAATAGAGCAGGATGGGAAAAATAGTGTGGAAGCCAAAAATTGGGTGGACACTAAGATTGGGGTTGAGACAGAGATGCTGACTTGGTTCAGAGAGGTTGGAAGATTATAATTAGTTCATCTGATTAGCGATGGAGCTACTGAGAAGTAGTCAAATTCCGGATATTTGGAAGTAAGTTTGAAGGGATTTGTTTAATGTTAGAATCTGGCAAAAAAAAAAAAAAAAAAAAAAAAAAAAAAGGAAGAATAAAGATGATTTGAAGACTGTGACTAAAACAATCAGAAACATGGAATTGTTAGTACTTAGGATGGAAGAGACCAGAGGAGGAACAAATTTAGGCAAAGGACAAACACGTGGTTTTGGATAGGTTGACTTCAGAGATGTATCAGAGAAACGGAAAGTTTGAGTTCCCCACTACACACAGAAGACTGGAGTTTTGGAGTATGACCGGGCCGCAGATAAATGCAGGATATGCTTGTGAGACTGAAACATAGTTATGGCATTTAAATCTGTTAACTTTATACCCCACTTTCCATACTATTTTATACAATTAAGTTCTTTCCTTTTGCACACTACCATACCGATATTGTGGAACTACCTATGTTTTTTACATATTTTTCACAAAAAGTTATATACATAACTATTCCTAACAAGACTACTTTTAATTTCCCAGCCTAAAAAAGAGTCTATATCCATCCGAGTTAGGAAGAATAAATATATATATAATTGAATTGTTCATGTTAATGAGAATATATCAACTGTAACTACCCATAGTAATATGGATGGATCTCACACATACTATTAAGAAAAAGGAGCCAGGCATAAAAAGAATGTGTTGTATTTTACCATTAAATATTGAATGGGGGAAATGTGAGAGAAGTAAAAATGACGATTGTAACATTTGTGGATTGTAACTTTGAGGAGGCACAAGGACTCCTGAGACATTGGTCCTGCTATTAGTCTTAAACTCAAGGATGATTTTATCATTGCACTCACTCCATTAAAATCTGTACTTATGATGTGTAATTTGTGATGTATGTTTGACATATATGTATAGTATTTGAACAAAATATTTGCATAATACTATCTTCATTGATCTCATTTCTCTTTCCATTTACTGAGGATGGAAAAGACACAATATGAAGTGTTAGGTGAGTGCAAGAAAAACATTGTGAGAACAATCTCCACGAATAGATTAGAGCAGAGAGGAAACTGTACACAAGAAGAGAGTCTTGCCCTTAAAAAGATCAGGGACAGATACTCCACAATGTCTGGAGAAAGGGTCAGAGTGCTTGGACATATCCATTTAAGAGAGGGGCTGCTAATTGCAGTGAGAACTTTCAAATTTCTCTATTGGTTTTTCCATCTTCTGGGGCAAAGCCAAATCACAAATAAATCACATGAGAGAAAGGATGGGGAGAGCTGATGAAGGTTTAGGATGAGAGAAGTTAATAAAATATTCATTCAAAATAGTAAGAGATTAATTTACTAGGGAAATAAATGTAAGAATGCTGGACATATTTCACAATTCAAAAAATTGAAATATCCCAGATTGTGTGTATATGTATATGTTTATGTGTATGTATGAGTATGCGTTTTCCAGCCATAATCAACTACACTAATAGAAGTAAATTTTCCATGGTTGTTGTTTAACCCAGTAGATAAGATAAAAAGAGGGTCAAGAGTAATGTACAGTGAATATATATGCAGGTAAATAAGTTGAATGATTGAACTTAATTTAATCTACATAAAGTGACATGCAAGGACATCAGTGAAGTCATCAATGGTGAAAGGTTGCTACTAGAGATCAAACTTAAAATGCTGCACATACTAGGCAAACACTCTACCATGAAGATAAACTACCATTCTGTCTGTCTGTCTGTCTGATTATCTATATTTGAAATAGACATAGACAATTATTCAGTATAGAGACATAGAATTGTTTTTATTTTATAATGGTGGAAAGGAAGCAACAATATATTACATTTATTTCTAGTCTAATGTCATTTGGCTTTGGAAACTACATTTGTCAGAGTTATAGTTTACTAGGCTGAAAGGTGTTTTTGTACTATGTTTAGGAGGGGAATTCAATTTTAGGTGAATATAACATTCAAATTTATATAATATATGTAAATATCAATTGAGCAAGAATTACTCATAAGTGTAGAAATTATACTTTCAAATAAAAATAATATTCCATTAAATCTTCCTCAGGAAAAGGCAAAACACTAAAACATGCAGAGAATTATAGTATCATTTAGTCTGTAGTACTTGTCTTTCTAACCTGACCATCTAAAAGTGAATCACTTCAAAATGTCCTTAAAATATTTAGATGTTTTCGTAGCACATGCTTGATTTTTGGAGGCTTAGTTTTCTGAATTTTTGTAAAATAATGAAAGCAATGGGTTTATATACTCATCCTACCCTTTTAAATATACATGTTCAAACAGTATTCCAATATTTTACATGTTTCATTGAGATGTGCATATTTATATAGAATGAAGACCCCTCTGAGAGAATATTGAAATGTTATAGTTATTTATTCCCAGAGTCTTCCATAAGAAACAATAAAAGACTTCTGTAAAAGTTTCCTGAATTTAAAATTTCTTTAACTTCTGTAAAGTTTATTAAATTCCCTTTCTACTTAAGCTCTGTGGATCAAGAGATAAAGCCAGAGTGCTACAGATGGACGAGGGGCAAAATTGGACAATATAATTTTTGGCTCCCTTGTTAGCTTAGAAAGCCCTCCTCTGATCTGTATTTATCATATTAACAACCTGCCTAAGGTTATGTTTGAAACAGAAGTTTACTGGGGTGAAAAGAATAAAAGTGAAAAATTCCTTGTATACAACAATGGGTACTGAATGTGTTTTGCCCATATAAACTTTCTGCATAATATATAATTAATTTTTATTTAGTGATTTATTCCAAGTGTCCTCACTGTAATGTAAACTACACTAGCTACAGATTTTATTATCACTACACCTAGAACTATTTCTTACATATAGTAAGTGCAGCATAAATATTTGTTAATTAAACTCATTTGGAGAAAATGATGTGCAATTACTAATCAACCAATGATTACTTTTTCTTAGAAAAAATACAGAAAGTAGAAGTCACCTTGGTTGCAAAAAAATAAACAAGGTAAAATGTACAGAAATGCTCTATAAACAATTAAGCAGTCTCTGACTATAAAGAGTTATTTGTTAATAAAAAGAATTTGTGGTTTCTAGTCCAGCACACAAAGATATCAAGAATAATACAAAAAAGGTCCTTGATGATATTTTTAAATAATAATTACTCATACTAATATATTCTATTTATGCTTGGCTAATCCACAGACAGGTGAGGATAAAATAGGTGAGAAAGAACATTTGCAATAGACATGGCATTAAAGATGCAATGACCCAATAAGAAAACAACAAAACCAAAATTATTTCTTGGCTTCCCATTGCGATCTGCTGAATATAAAACAACCTAAACACTGCTGAATATAAAACACTGATTGCAGAATACAGTGGCATCCACAGAAGGTGATTCTTTAAGGAGGAAAAATGTTTATATCATGGTAGTTTTAAAAATGATCTACTCTCAATCAGAACCAGTACCAGAAATTTTGTTTACATTACCTCACTGGACTCTCAGTGCAGTCCTAAAAGTCCTGTGTTATTTTACTCATTCAAGCTGCTGAGCGACAAATGAGATTGTGCAAAGTGACCAGAGTAGAAAATGCAGGGTTTGACTTTCCAATTCCACTTTTTTGACTGTAAATGCGTTCCTTCCATTTTAGAAAAAGAACCTATGCTTCAGTGGAAAATAAGTCTACAGAGCAATACAATTCATGAAAAATAAATGCACTACAAATAAAATCTATATTATAATAAATAATCTCATTATAGAATGGAATACCGAGAATACCACCAGAATTTAGATAAGTCAAAATGAAAAGAAAGGCAAACCGAGCAAAATATATCATTTGATTATGAAAAATTCCTAAGAATACCTATCAAACTCTTCAGGCAATATTTATAGCCATTGTCCATACTTAGGCAATTATTCTCATATTGACTATTTACTTGAATATGTAAATATTACTTTATAACATAAATTAGTAGTTTCTAATTCATTCTGTCACAGTCTTCTTAAGATTTCAATTCCATGAAAAATGTTCTGTTTTCATGGATAAATACCACAAAGTTACAGCAAAATTACCCTCTAATTTCTGCTAGAAACCACCCCAAATCAGCAAGGAACATAAACTAAATTCCACAATCATCTCAGAGAACTAAGAGATGGAGAAAAGTGACATAATCAAAAACACATATTTCAAAAAAATAGGCAAAACCCACCCTCAAAATACACTCAATATATCAGGAAATTCCAATAAAAATACTGAATTTGGAATATGGGGATAGTGTCGATAGTTTTTTTTTTTTTTAATCAAGAACATGTATTGGTATATTGTGTACATAATGATCACCTTCATCATGGTTACTTTGTACCTGTACATAGTTTTTTAATTCAATGTAGAGAATACAGCAGAGGGAAGAGTTGGAGGAAACCTGCTCAATTGGCGTTCAAAGGGCAGACACCAAGAAGCAGAAGGCCACATGTGAAAGGTTGCCATAGAAGAGATGAAAATTGTAAATGAACATTTCACTGTTACTATTGTGTAAGAAGTCTGATTGATTAGACTACTAACCATATAGTGTCGATTATATGATTTATCTCACATAGGGCTGTATTTTCCTCTCGAGTGCTTCCTGGGAACCCCAAATAGCCTCTTCGAATGACAGCACTTGAAAATCTACACACTGAGGTTTCTCTACCCAACTCAGATGTGTGTCTTAGTTTATGTTTTAGACCTAAAACACCTAACAGCGAACTTTCCCCAATTATTTCCAGAGCTAGGCGAAAACCAGCTGTTCTGCGTAGCTGACAATCATTTACATGATTATTGAGTGTTCTCTGGCAAATTTTTCACAGTGGGAGACTTTTTACAGATAAGAAATTCATCAGTGATAGCAGACTAGATTGCAAAAACAGTCTAGTTAAATGCTATTATAGGGAAATTGCACATTTCATCTATTTAAACATCATTGCTTTGTTTTGTAGTGTAGGTTCAAATCAGCTTTAGAATATAAAATATTCCAAGAAGTCATTTTGTTTAAGAGACCAGCTAGGTTAAAAATAAACTTTTGTCAGCAGAAAAACTGTTTAGCACACTGTTTGTAATCCTCAGTAGGAGCAGCCGAGGAATCAAACTACATCAATTGTATGATAAATAGCGCAGGCTGTAGCACATTCGAGCTGAGGATGGTCGTGGGAGAGGAGCACATGCAGTCGACAACATTTTTATCCTTTATTATAGTCGTGGGATTGGCAGTTTGAAGTAGAGGCCACAGTCATTAGGTTTGAAAAAAAAAAAAATCTTTTTTCATTTTCGTTTCACTTTGATTCCGGCAGTGAATAAATTCCAAGAAACGCTCCACCTCCTGAATCTGTGTGGATGCGAGTAGCTGAATTCCAGGGAGATGAGATCAGTCTGGCAGCTTGGCTAATTGAAAAACACTGACACCCAGATTGACCTCCTTCTTCCTTACCTCTGAGGCCACAAGCCTCATATCGGCGGGAGCAACAAGGGCAGCATATAGAAAAGAGCAAACTCTGCCCGAGCATAAGTGGATTTTAGTGAAAAGGGAGGGTTATAACTAAGGACAGATAAATAGTAGGTACTATCTCATTAAAATAATCAATGGCACCTCAAAATACCCCCGACATTTTTCCTTTAGTGTTAAAATGGCTTCAGATTCTAAATAATTTAAAGATTTAAATTGCATATAAATGTCTATGTATATTTAGACCATAATTTTGACAAAATAGGGAAGGAGACTTTGATTTAATTTTGTATTTCAGTAAATTTGCTTAACTTAAACTTTGAGACTTTTTAAAATTTTAGACCCTCTTTATTAAAAATATTTCATTCCCATAATAAGCAATGGAAGGAAGAATTACTATATTAATATCTGACAAAATAGAATTTAAATTAAAACTGTTATAAGCAGAAAAGTAAGAAATAATACATTAGTAAAAGTTCCAATACAAGGAATTACAACAATTATAAACATCTATGTATCTGCTAATAGATTATCAAAATATATGAGGCAAAAATGGATAGGATAAAAGGGAAGAATAGTTCTACAAAAAATAGTTGGAACTACCAATACATCTTTCTCCATAATAGATATAATAACCAGACAGGTGAAAAGTAAGGAAATATAAGACTTTAAGCAATTCAATAAACCCAACACACCTACCAGACATGTTACAACTGTATACTCAACAGCAGGATTCCTTACTAGTGCCTGTGAGACATTTTCCATCATAGGCCATACATTAGACCACAAATGAAGTCTCAATAGATGTTTAAAAAGATACATCTCATGCAAATTATTTTTTCTGACTACAACAGGACGAAGTTGGAAATCGATAAAGAAATGAGGCTGACAGTACAGCTCAGCATGTTAGAATGCTCACCCACTATATGCCTGGAATTCGATCCTCAGCACTGGGGAAAAAAGTAAAATTCAAAAAATTGTGGAAATCAACCACCGTATTTTTGTTTTGTTTTGTTTTTTTGTTTTGTTGCCGGGGATCGAACTCAGGACCTTGTGCTTGTGAGGCAAGCACTGTAACCACTGAGCTAAATCCCTGGCCCCTAAACATCATATTCTTAAACAATTTTTCAGCTTTTCTTTAAATCAATTTTTATTTAGTATTCCATCTAATTTCTCTATTGATTTTATTCATTTTTGTATGCACGTATAAATTTGTATATGTATATATTTTACTATCTAGCAAAAGTATGGTTTTACTAAACTTTATATTATTTTTTATGTTATATAGTGTGCATATGTGTGTGTTGCTCTACATATATTATGATCTTTTATATTTTCAGACCGATGTCATTTCCCATCAACCTGAAGAACTTTATACAGCATTACTGCTTCTAATTATTTGTAGTCTGTTTTTACTGTTAACACATTCCTTTTTTTCTTATACTCAGATATTTATTTGTTCAAATAAATTCTATTTTTGCTGGATGCAAAATTCTAGGATGACTAATGTAAACATTTTTCAGCACTTTAAAGATGTCTTCTTGTCTACCTTTCTTAATGTGAGAATTTGGTCATAGTTTTATTTTTATTTTTGTTTTTCTGTGTAAACTCTGAAAACTTCTGCTACTGCTCTGAGTATTTTGCTTTTATTTTGACATATGGAGGGTGGCTTTATTATATTAAACCTCTTTGTGCCGTACTAACATTCTAGGATCTGCAATGGATGCTTTTTATAAGTACAGTGCTATTGCTTTATTTTTCTGGTCTATTTTTTGTAGTCTCTCAATCATAGATTTCAATAACACTTGTATTGAACTAATTTATTTGTCACACCAATTACTGATATACTCTGTTCAATTTTCCAATATTTTTATTTATGAAAGTATTTATTGATTTATTCAAGTTCACTGATCCTTTATTTCTTGTATCTGATTTTCCAATAGTCCTTTCTAGTAAATTCTTTTTTTTTTTCTTCTTTGTTTTTGATGCTAGGGGTCAAACCCATGACCTTGTATATGGTAGACAAGCACTCTACCACTTCGCTACACTCTCAAGTTCTACTAAATAGTTAACATAATAGATGTGCTTCGTAGTTTTATAATTTTTATATATAGTTTCTGTCACCTCTTGATATTTCCTATATATTCACTCATTACATTCATTATTTCCTTTTGATCACTGGCATATTTAAAATGGCTGTTGTAAAGTTGTACCTGTCAATGTCAAGATGGGATGTTACCTCAAATTCCAATTTTAGTGACTTTTTAGAACTATAATGCATCATATTTTCCTGCTTACTTCCAGGTATTTTATTCTTGACACTGATTATACTTTGTAGAATACCTAGATCATGTTACCTTCCTTTAGACATTTTCGTTGTCAAGAAACTTCTTGAGTCAAATTTAATTTTACTCTTTGTTTAAAAACAGTTACTTCTTTTCCTTCTTTTTTAGTTCTGCTATGTGTGTTTAATCATTGGCAGTGTGCTCACTTCAATGGTGCAGCCTTTCAGAATCTCACATGAGTGATGAGCTGCCTAACCAGGTAATTCTCACTGAGCTCCAATATATCATGATCTCCTGTATTTCTGCTCATTTCTTGGCTGTCTAGCCCTTGCTATCTGCTAGCTGTCAATGGAAACTCTACGTATACATGCAGTCCATCTTTCAGGCAAAAAAACCAGGAAAACAAAAATAAAAAAAAAGAAGCCCTTTGCATATTTCCATGGCTGCCGTCAGTCTGTATCCTTACTCAGGAGTAACCTGTTTTACAAATTTTTGTGAGTTCTGCAGACCTTGACTCAGTCTTCTAACTCAGCAAGAGTGTAGTCTCACTAGCGCAGAACTTGTACAATATTGTCAAGCCAAAATTGTAGGTGAATATGTGCTTCAAGACACTCATTCTTTTCTTGTGGATCATAGCTTTGTGATGCCTTTTTCTGATGGCTGAAAACAGATCCCACCTGTTTTGTTCATTTTTTTTTTTTTTTTTTGGTACTGGGAATCGAACTCAGGGCCTCATGCTTGCGAGGCAAACACTCTAACCACTGAGCTAAATCCCCAGCCCTGTTTTGTTCATTTTTAAATGTCTGGAATTAGAAGGATAAATCTAATAAAATACCAATTCACCTGCCATCATCAGAAACTACAGTCTTCACCTCACACACACACACATCTTGACTTATAACAGCCTTCACAATTCTAATTCCTGATTGTCATTAGCCAGTGCAGCCATCCTCTTTACAGTTAATAACACTTTATTACCAGGCACTGAAAAGAAAATCTTAGAGTATTCTTGATTCTTCGTCATCATTGTCTGTGTCCAATATATCAGCAAATCCTATTAGATTTTTCTTTAAAATACACAGGTAATATTTATTCCTTTCGGACATGAAATGACAGCAATCCGTTGCAAACTGTTCTTCCTTCTGTCTTTGAGCTTCTCAAGGCCACTTTTATCTTACATCGTATTTATGTGCATGGTAGAAAATGATGCCACCTATGATTCAAAGCCTTCATTAGCTCTTCATATTATTTAGGAAATAAAGCACTGACGTTCGTGTAGTAGCCTGAAGTATACAGGATCAAGGTGTTACTCATTGATTCTTTATTCTGCCCCCATTAAAAGTCCTCTTTATTGTACTTAAAGTAGACAAAGATTATTGCTGCCCTGCTGCTGCAAAGTCTCTGCACAAGATGTTTAGTATACAAAATGATTTTCCCTCAGATGTGTACAGTGGTCTACCTCAAATAGCACTGTTAGAACGAGGCGAAACCTGCCTTCTCAGTTAAAATGATATTTTGTTCCAATCTTAGCCCAAACCATAAGCACCACCCTGGGACTCAATACTCTTTGGCCACAGTCTGTTAGATAAAGCAACCAAAGAATTTAAATAGAGGGAATAATATTTATGACAGAATTTTTCACTTTTGTCAGGTAGTATTTCTTTCTCCTTTTGGGAAAGAAATGTACATTTGTTTGGTGGAAAACAAGCTTTCTAAATCGGACACTGGCAGGAGTGGAGCCTAGCCCAGTGTTATAAACTATTTAATAGTTACTGTCTGTTAGTTAATATATTACTTTTCAATCTGATAACTACCATTCTTATATTTCTAATGATTTTGATGTCATGTAATTGATTTAATCACAAGAGACTCTGCAAACTTAATTTCATCTATTTTCATAGAGATATTTATTTCCTCAGCCTTATGAAGTGGCTCTTGTCTGTACCAACTGGTAGTGGAAGTAAGTCCTCTCATCTAATATTTTCTTTTGAAAAGGAGAATTAAGGGGTTGGGAATTTAGCTCAGTGGTAGAGCACTCGCATAGCAAGCTCAAGGCCCTGAGTTTGATCCCCAGTGCCACCCCCAAAAGAGGGTGGTTAAGTTTTTGAAATTTTTATCAATATTAACAACACAAAGACATGCCAAAGCATTAAGAATTTATTGAATTCAAATATTAACTAATGTTCATTATTAAACACTTTGGACATCATATATCTGTATGTAATTTGTCTTCTATATTTCTGTTTTCCCCGTATGCTTTAAATTCTCAAGGTTATATCTAGTTCTTTAAGTGCCAACACAGTGTATTCATCCTGCTAAAAATATGTTGGGCTACCCATAGCAAGATCTGGGTCTGATTGCTAGGAATAAAGAAAATGGTAGATTGAGGATTTTAAGAATTTATTTGTACGTGGCATGTCTCGGATAAAAAATGGCTCTATGACATTGTGTTTCTGTTTGATGGAGAATAAAATAAAATATAGAAGTTTGTCTTAGTTTAATAGTGTTTTAATAATAGATATATGTTAAAAATATACAGCATAATACAAGGACACTGAAAACATATATTAATACCAGCTGTCATCAGCAATATATGACAGAAATAAAACATTTAGTCACTTCATATTTTAAAGATATGGTAATGGCCGGGAATTGTAATAAGAAGTCAACATATACCTAGTGTGGAAATGCTGGAAGATTTTTATCAGAGTTTCATGAGGGACCGAAAAAGAGAATTTAAGGAGTAATGAGACAGAAGGGAATTTTTGACATTGTAAATGCAAGTAAAATACATTAAGAACTTTGCGAATTTTACAGACAATTTTTCCTTCTTTCAAACCCACCAGCTACACAAATCAATTAGGTTAAAAAAGTCTAACATTTTATTACTGGTTTCACTCAACTTAGCTACAACTACAGATCCTTGGAGGGCAGAGAGCCCAATTTTTACTTTTCACATCCTCATGGTATCCATTACCTGCTTGCAAACTTTTATTTCTACATGTTCGTTGCCTCAGCTAATCTTCCTTGCCCCTTACCATTGGCAAGATTAATTGAAATCAAACTAATTAAGACTAGAGGAACTCTGTAGACTTGAATTTATAGAATAATTTTCAAAATGTAGTGCTCACATGGGGATACTTGAGATGAGGCCCAAAATAACACCTATTTTTTTTGCTTCATGTATGACATTCATTCATGGTGTCAAAGCTGCAATCAAGGAGTCTGTAAGTTCTAGCATCTCTTTCAAAAGATCTTTGGGAAAAAGCATCCACTTTCAGGTTCTCATGGTTGTTGGCAGGACTGAAATTCTTGCAGGCCAATGGAGTGAAAAGCCTCAATTCTTTGCCAGCTGTCTCCATAGGCCTCCTCAATTCCGGACAATGTGGGCCCCTCCAACAAAGCTGTAGTAAGGGGATGTTAAAATTTTAGGTAACCTAATCACCAAAGTGACATTTCATCACCACCGCAATCTTCCTTGTGGTGAGGCACAAATCACGAGTCATTCTGGCAGTGACATTTGAGGGTAATACGGGAGAGCAAAATCCAAGAGGTGGACCTCATTGGGCAGGATCTTAGAGGCAGTTTAATCACAATGTTGATGGTTGGTAGAATTATTTGTGCATTCCTATTTGTTGTTGCCAGTTCTCTGCATTTAAAAATATTTTTCAAGTTAACTACTATCTTGGTATTAAAATAAGCTATGCGTAATTAAGATTTATTGGGTCTGAAGATGAGAATTCTTCTAATAAAATTAGCCAACAACCTAAGAAGTTGTATACTACATTTTGTCCTTGATTCTGGGATGCTGTGGTCAAGTACAGGGGCACACGTTATAATTTTGCAAGCTTGCAGTGAAAGCTTTCTAAGATTTCTAAACTAAACAAAAATTCAATAAACCTGTGTGCTAAAACTCAAGACGAAGCCTCACTGGATGGAATATTTCTTCTGTCTCTAACACTGAATATGGGATTTCCAATTTGGGGTTTCTAAAGGCTTTCCCTCTTCTATTTTACATGACCTAATTTACAAATATAAACAAATAATGTCATATCTTTTGCTTTCTGATTAATGTGCAATACAAAGATTAGCATCTCCTTTATAAATCCTCGAGAATTTTTTTAAAAAGATGGCAGTAACACTAAGTCTGATGAAGCTCTTGTTCCTAGTCCAAATCCTAAGGGAAGAACAGGGGCCTGGCAGAATGGGCAGCGAGGAACTCAGGCAAGACTTGCCATTTTAAGTTACCAATTTGTAGGATGCATCATCAGGCTGAAAGTTCAGGCAGAAATTCATGTCATCTTGAAGAAGGATTTCTTCTTCTCTAAGAAATGGAAATTTTTTTCTTAAGGCTTTCAACCAATTAGATCAGGTTCGTGGACAATATCAAGAATAATTTTCTTGAAGCAAACTGTAACTGTCAATCACATCTACAAAATACCTTCACAGCAACATCTAGATCAGTCTTTCAGCACACAACTCAACATGACAGGTTGGCCAAATGGACACATAAAATTTAGCCATCACATTGACAGACGTTTTGAAATTGGTCCTGCACATTACAGTAGAAACTGAAGGTTTTGGTGATAACATACTTATTTTTTTTTTTTTATTGTTGTTTTGTTTTGTTTCATAGGAGACAAAGTCTGACTTTGTTGCCCAGGCTAGCCCCAGATTTCTGGATTCAAATATTTTCCTGTCTCAGCCTCCTGAGTAGCTAGGATTACACACGTTACACCACATCGGCCTAGTGGTTTTTTTGTTTGTGTGTTTGTTTGGTTTTTGTTTCACTGCTGAGGATCAAACCTAGGGCCTCGCTCATGCTAAGAAAGTGCTTTACACTACTGAGCTGCCCCTAAGCCCAACATACATGGTGCTTGAAGTCTCTTAGCTGTGTGGTCTTGCTGCCTCATCCTAGAGCTCCGATATTACAGTTCTCAACAATTCTTCCTTTCCTCGTAGAATAACTGGTTCACTAGTATGGTAAGATCCATTTGCATTTCTAGTATGTATGTTTTTTGCTTTAGGTAATGGTGTATTTGACAGCTCTCTTTCATGGCCAGCACCTCCTTGAGAGTCATTTAAGAGAGATTCCCACAATAGACTCGTGATTTCAAGGGCTCTACTCTAGACTTCTTATGCACATTTCTCTACTCGAAGTTACAAGAGTTCAGGGGATCGAGGGCAATCCCTACAGTTCACCATTTTCTTATTTTCTGGTCCCACCATCAGTCTCTAACTCACAAATGGACGTAGACGTTCTCCTCCTGAGAACATGTAGGTGAATATGGCACTCAGAAACATGGTTGAGAATGTTCACACATGTGCAATCAAGAAATACTGTGGTGTGGAACAAAATAGACTTGTAGGGAGGAGAAGGGTCTGAGAAATTGTGCATAGAAAGGCTAAAAATGGGGAGCTAGAGCCAGGGCCCGACACAGTGTACCTGGACTCTGCTCTGTGGTAGAACTCCGAGGCGTCGCACTCTAATTCTAGCTTCACACTTGACCTACTTCTTGTTATGAAGATATATCTGGCAAAGTAAAGGTATAGAACATATTTCACTTAATAATGATTTACAGTTTTTTGATTTTAACACCTGGTTGCTGGCCTTATCTATAGTAGATGGTGTATGTGATGAGAGACAGAGACCTGTCTGTGTTGCTTGCTGCTCTATTCTTGAACCATTGTACATGTCATACAATCAGTATTCATTTACCTTTAAAAAAAAAAACAAGGACATTAAAAAAAAAAAGAAAAAAACTCTCCATATTAGAGCATAGAGCAAATTTCTATCCTTAGGCTGCCCATACACAAGATGTGACATTACAGAAATTATTTGGCCTCTTGGTTTTCAGTTGCACAAGGGCGAGAAGTTGAGTTTGGTCATTGTTAAGGCACATTTAAAAGTACTTACCAGAATTGTTTCATGAATATGTGCTGAAATATATTTAACAAAGAAAAAATAAGCTGAAGCATAGAGACAATTATAGCTAAAATGTACATGATCAAATTCAACATCAGAACATCAGTTTCTTTAGTAACAGGTACATGCTTGCTGTACTGTTTAGCTTATTATCTCTTCGAAGAAGCAACCACAGGACATGTTTATTTCTCCCATGAAGAGGGCTAGAGAAGATTCATTGGCTGTCAGCATTTTTTTTTGGAAGAGCAAAAGCTAATTTTGCCATCGGAACCTCTTTCTTCTGGGGATACCTGTCATGAATCCCATATCCCAAATCCTCAGGAACAGAAGTATTTCACATTTCCGACTTTTTTTTTCAGATATTGAAACATTCACTATACAAAATGAGGTATTTTGCAGCTAAGACTCAAGTCTAATCATAAAAATTCTTTTTTGCAGGGGAGGTGCTGGGGATTGAACTCGAGGCCTTGCAGTTACTAGGCAAGTGCTCTACCATGTGAGCTAAATTCACAACCCTAAAACTCATTTTTATCTTTGACACATACACATAGCTCGAAGGTAATTATGTGTAATTTTTTTAGTGTGTCTGGATTTCAACAGTATTATTTTTATGAACTTCTTCCAAAAAAAAGGTCTAATCTTGAGACAGATGTCACACAAATTCTAATAGAAGGTCATTTCACTGTGTCTCAAACCTCAAAGTAGGACAGTTAATTAAAAACAAGGATGTTCGAGAACCTTCAATTTCTTCCTCACAGTTCTGCAGGCTGGGAAGTCCAAGGTCAAGGTGTCCACAGGGTTAGTTGCCTGGTGAGAGTTGCTCTTTGCTTCCAAGACGGCCTCACGAGATGGATGCTGAATCCTCAAGATGAAGGGCCACAGATCTCAAGTGGTGCACCGTATAGGCCAAGAAAGCTGACCGTGCTGTGCAGCCTCCTTTCCTGGCATCCCATTGATGAAGGAGGGGCTCTTATGGTCTAATCATCTCTCAACGGGCTTATTTCTTGTGTCATTACAATGGCAAAATCTAAACTTTACAAGGAATACATTTAAACCATAGCAATAAGGAAATCTGCTGCTTCATAAAGTACTACTTTATAATAATGTGGCAGTGTGCATCATTTAACTATGACAAATGCATCAGGGTACAGTAAAATGTTAGTAACTGGGGATATTGGATGCACTATGTAGTTGTACTACATTTGCAGATTTTTTTCATAAATCTAAATATTTCCTAAAATTGAAAATTTACCTTAAAAAATCTACATGAAAATAAAAAATTAAAATAATCTCAGTTGCTTTTATATGACTATTTTCTAAAGACAAATCAGTTTTGAATGACAGATCTTTTATTTAAGCTACTTTCTAAGCTGGTAGTTGTTTAGTACACAGAATTGTTTGTCCTGGAACTTCTGAAAAAGTATAAATTCTTAAAACTAAATTATAATCACTTTCAGAAGGAGAAAAAATGAGGGAGAAATTTATTATATTCTTAATCATAAAATTCAGATCACAATATTAACAATCTAATTTTTCATTAATGTTTTAATTATTTATGAAAGCATATTCTAGCTTATTAATAATATAATTCTTAGGCATAATCTTCAATAAATAAGCATTTTCATATTCAATGGAAATTATTCTTCTGTTGCAAAATAGAGACAAGGATATATACCACTTACGTGTGCAGCTTAACTAATAATAATATGCTTTCATCCTCAACATTAACATTAAAGACCTAGAAAATTATTAGCTTTTTAGTATGCTCCTCTGATTCTGATCACATTTCTGCTATCCTGACTTTTGTGTTAATCATTCCCATTTATTTACTTTAATTTATGTTTATCTTGCATACATATCCTAAACTAAATATTGCTTGTTTTTATAAAGCAAAGTAGAAGTCATATGCCTCCCTATTTAAATAAAGTTTAACATTGTCCATATATATTTCAAGGTCCTAGGAAACAGTTACATGAAATGTGGTACACCGTCTAATTCCAGGTTCCCCAAAATTTTGTCGAAGAGTCTGAGTATTTCAGTGGGAACAACCATTAGTTCTCAGAGGAATGGGGCTCTTCACTGTTGAGACGTGCGTCAAAGCGGCAGTGTGCTCCACGCATGCACAGTAGGAATGTGGTCAGTGGGGATCAGCTGCCTTGCATTTTCTGCCTCAGAAAGCTCCATAACCCACTTCCAGCTCTCAGGTGTAAGCCAAAACTTTTCTGACACTGTCCTTAGTTTGTCCAGTGTAGAAGGTCATGACGGAGAGAAGGGAAACTTCATTAGCTCATGACCAGGACAACAAGCAGAGAGAAGAATCTGTACTCAGTGTTTCACTTGAGAGACCTTTTGATTTCTACTTCCCTAATAAATAGTCCAAATACAAATGCAAGTGGAGCTACCACCCAGTTCCATGATGATGGAAAAGTGAAAAGAAAAACCTAACAGTTACAACGAACACAATCATGTGATTTCTTTCTTGGGAAAGATATAATTGATAAAGCAATAAGTGTGTTAATACTGCTTGAATACGTACTGTTCCTTTCTTCATATCATTATTTTCCACTCTCACTAAACAAGTCTTAAAAGTGGAATCAAACTCTCTCCACACATACATGGTTATTTGAAATACTAAAAGAGGGTTGGGGATTTAGCTCAGTGGTTAGAGTGCTTGCCCACAAAGTGCAAGGCCCTGAGTTTGACCACTGGCACCAAAATAAAATAAAATAAAATAAAATAAAATAAAATAAAATAACATACTAAGAGATAGGAGTTGGGGATTTAGCTCAAGAGGTGGAGTGCTCGCCTAGCAAGCGTAAGGCCCTGAGTTCAATCCCCAGCACTCCCTGATAAATAAATAAAATACAAAAAGATAGTAAACATTTAATAACTCAGTGGCTAGCAATCAGTTTTTCAGTAACTTCTATTTTCAAATGAATAACTCTCAGTAATTTATTATAATAGTAAACTGAGAAATCGAGGAGATCTTATAAATCTCTACCCATGATTTTGAAAAATACAAAATCACTGGGATTTTTCTAAATAACCATAGCTAAATAACCATAGCAGCAATAACTAGAATTCAAAGTACAACACTGATGAATGAAATCAAATAGAATTTGCCAAGTTTGTAGCACGAGCACGACAGTTATGTTACTTAAAATTCCATAGAAAAGCTAGAAAAAGTTTCATAGCATACTTTTTAGTCCAAATTACCTGAAGATTACCAGGTGCTTATTGAAGCACATTATCCTGTCCTCTTAGTTGGTCTTGGGTGCTATAACAAGGTGCCACAGGCTGAGTAATGTATAATGAACAGAAATTTATTGGTTTATGGATCTGGAGGATGGGAAGTCCAAGATCCAAGGACTGATATCTGGTGAGGTCCTCCTTTTTTTTTATCTTTATTTTTCCCAGTAAGGCACAAAGAGGTTGAGATACAGCAGGGAAAAATTCATCCTTCCAACAGGAACCCAATTCTATGGCAATCTTAATGCACACATGAGGACAGAGCCCCACGTCCCAACCGCTTTGATTGCTGCTGGAAATATAACATGCGATATGTGTATGTTCTGAGAAGAGAAAATGTTAATGACTCAGATCTTGCTAAATTAATTAGAATGATGATTAGTGAAATCCAAGAATCAGCTAATGGTTAATAGCCAAAGAGAGGAATAGGAAGAGACAGAGAGAAAATTCTGGAAAGTGGAAGTTTTAAATGTAGTTCAACTCTATAATGTCAGTGATCACAACTCTTTCTTTACTTTTAAATAAGAAGTTGCCAATTCGGTTATCATTAGTTTCATAGTAAACCATCTCCCAATCAGTGGCATAACAAGCGGAGATTTGTTGTTCTTCACAGTGATGTGAGTTGGCCGCTCCTGGCTGAGTTCACCTGTTCCTCACTGTGTTGGTCTGATAGCATCACAGCTCTTCTGGGAACTCAGCTGAGGTTGGCAGGACCACGCCGTTCACAGGTGGGCTTTCCCTCAGCTGCAGTGAGTAGCAGGGCCGGAGATCACACTGGGAGTCTTCTCTCCATGTGTGTTGCTCTGGGACTAAGGCGTTTGGTTGTCTAGTGCGCGTTTCTTCCCATCAAGGTTAGATCCCAAAAGAAGGGAAATTGTCCATCGCCTGAGATTATATTGTACCTCTCCCACCTTTTTCTATTACTCCAAGAAAATTATATGACAAACCAAAACTCAAAACTCAAAGCGAGAAGAAGTACATTTTATCTTTTGGAGTGATAGAAAGCAGCTATATATGCAAAGCATCTACTATCGCTCTTCTAAAATGATAAGAAAAAGAAGAGACAATTTTGGACAGATATTGATGTAATCAGCACGAGCAACTAAAGAATATCCAATACAAAAAGAAGAGGCTTCTATCGTTTTGTCAAAAACCTAAAATGTTGCTAATTTTTTTCTGAGAAAAAAATTTAAATATGATCTACATGATTTAAATATGATCTACAATAGTCACAAATATCTGATGTTCTTTTGCGGTAAGTCTCATTGACATAATATATTAATAATGAGTTAAGTAAATGTAAATCAAATGCAAGACTTGAACATCAAATATGATACACATTTCTTGCATTTGCACCTACTCTGATCGCTGATACCCATAAGACATGAAAGGAGACACATTCAAAGAGGTAAATGCCAATTATAAATTTATAGCTTATTACACACTGCTCAAACTAATGCAGATACAGCATCACTTAAGGTTGGAAAGTGTGGCTAAAGAAATTAATCTTCTCTGCCTGGACCCAGATTTATTTAATCAGTGTTGCTTCCACTAGAAGAGTGGATTCATTTTTCTTCAAAACAGAATTAAAAGTTTTGCAGCTAATTTATTTTTATAAGTATTCTTACTGATGGCTAAAAAAAGAAAAAAAGGAGAGAGAAAAAGAGTGTGGGTGGGGGTTGCTAAACCGTAATGAAGCACCAGGAAGGAAAGCATGACTTAATTATTTTTCTAGGGTGCATAATGAATAAATTACCCACACTGCGGGCTTGCCATTTGTATAAAATGTATTACTTTTTCTTCAAGAACCCTAATATGACAAAGCCAGTTTTTCTCCTAACTGCAGGCTGATGGATGGGGCCATGTCTAATGGAGAAAGGCTTCCTCTTCATCATTGTTTTGGCAATGTTGATACCATGAAGTGAGTTTGAAGGTTTCCTGAGTTCATGTTGTCCCACTTAATTACAAATGACAATTACGTTAACTTGTTTTAATATGCTGTCCAATTATGTAAACTAAAAAATGAATAACTTACATGTGACCAAATATATTAAGTACACACGATTTTGAGGACTAATTAGTAGTATATTTCTTAGGACACGCAGTGTGTTAGAATCTGATATCTCCATTGAGACTTGGGCTAAGTAGTCTTCACGGGGAGCTCCTTTCTTACGTGAAATTTAACAAGTTGAGTTTCTAGGCTGGAGACTTTGATTCATTACTTTTTTACTTCTTTTTCATGCTGATGTCTTATAAATTCAAAGCTGCAGATGTATTTTTGAAATCACCAAAATATATTTTCTTATTAAAAAAGAGTTATATATATATATGTAAAAAGGTAGACGCACGTTAGATGTGTTTACAGATTTAACCTTGCTGTCTGTTTCCACCTTAGAAATCAGCTTTTCTGTTTTGTTGATAGAAAACTGTGGCTTCACACTGAAATAGCAAATAAAAAATGAAAAAAAATTCAGTACAGATATTCCTCCTTTAACAACCTACTTGTTTAAAGACTGTTTGGACTTACCACCGAGGCGCAGACTTGGGACCAGCCACTTGGACTTGCCGCCAACCTTTTATTTATTTATTTATTTAGTACAGTTCTGTATGTCTTGTTTCTAGAATCTCAGTGTCTTTTTTTATAGTACCCTTTGTTTATATAGCACTGGAATGTTTGCTAATTGTACTGTACAGCACAGTACTGTAGCTTTATGTTCCATTGTACTTTACAATACTACATGTAAAAGTTATGCAAATAAAAGCAAAGTCGTCAAGTTGTAGTTTCCTTTGACCACTTCTTTGTTCTGAATACTGTGTTGTACATGCTATATGCAATTCCTCATTTAGCAGCCAATTCAGTTCATTTAATGACCTAGTCCCAGGAACAGAATGGGGCCCTTACCTAATGAGTGTCTGTAATCCAAACTATCTAGCAAACTACAGGGCTAACCTTCTTTTTTTTTTTTTTTTTTAATCACTAAAATGGTCTTGGTTGTTAAATATAAGGACAATTAAGGGAAGAAAATACACAGATATCCTTATCATTCCTGTTAATTTAAAACAATATGATAAATATGCATTTAGTGTACTATTTTTAATCAATTGAAAATGACACTGAAAACTTGTCTTTTGAGAAGCACTTCTTCCTCAACTCATATTTTCACATGAAAAAAAATCAATTGTAATTTTGCATCGTTCACAAACTCAATCCTCTGTTAAAATTCTTGTTTATTCGTACTGAGGGGAGATGGAACCTTAATATAGTTTTGATTTGTGGTTCCCTCATGCCTAAAGATGTTGAACACTTTTTCAAATGATTATTGACCGTTTGCAGTTCTTCTTTTGAGTGTCTGTTCAGTTCATTTGCCCAAATATCGATTGGGTTATTTGTTTTCTCGGTGTTTTTTGAGGGTTTTTTTTAATGTATTCTGAGTATTATCCACTGTCCGAAGAGTAGTTAGCAGTATTTCCTCTCCTTCTGCAGGCTGTCTCTTCATTGTGTTGTTCGTTTTGCTGTGCAGACCTTTGTAACTTGATACAATCCCATTCATGGAGTCTTGCTATTCTCTCCTGAGCTAGCGGAGTCCTAGTCAGGAAGTCACTGTGTGTGCTTGTATCCTGACATGGTCCCCTATATTTAAGTTGTTGATCCATCTTCAGCTGTTTTCGTGTAAGGTGAGCTATAGGGATCTAACTAAACCTTCTAAATATAGTTATCTATTTTTCTACCTCCCTTCAGCTGGAATGTCTATTATCAGAAATACAAACAACAACAAATGCTGGTGAGAACGTGGAGGAATGGAATGTTCATCATACACTGATGGTGAGAACGAGAATTAGTAGAACTACTATGGAAATCACTATGGAGGTTTCTCAAAAAACAAAAATGGAATTGTAATATAACCTAGATAAACCCCTCATTCACATAAATCCAAATAAATTAACCTTTGTATACCATAGAGGTACTTGCATAACTATGTTTTTACAGCACGGTTCACAATAGCTGTATTGAATGAACTTAGGCGTTCAACAAGAGAGGAATAGATAAAGAAACTGTGGTATATATAAAAATGGAATACTATCTTTTTTTAACATAATATCTGTTATACCCCTTTGTCCTTATTTACACTTATGGGTTCTCATACCAGAGAAACAATTCAGTGTGTACTGATAAGTGTCTGATTTATTTCATTTAATAATATGTTCTCAAGGAACATCCATTTACATGCAAATGACTCTAGTTTATCCTTTTTTACGGCGGTGTAGTACTCATTGTGCAGAAAAACCACATCTTCTTTAGCCATTCATCAGTTGTTGAGCATTTAGGTTGTTTCCAAGATTTAGATATTACAAATTGTGCTGCTATGAACATGGTTGTGCATATATCACTGTGATATGACGATTTCAATTCTTCTGGGAAGATACCAAGCAGAGGAATAGCTGGGTCAAATGGAACCTCTAGTTGTAGTTTTCTGAGGAATCTCAAGATACATCATGTACAGGTACCAAATAACCATGTTAATTATGATCATTATGTATATAATGTACCAATACATGTTCTTGGTAAAAATAAAAATTTTTAAAAAAAGGAAAAAAATGGAGTATTACTGAGTCACAAAGAAGGACAAAATCATGTCATATCAGAAAAATGGGTGAAAATAAATATCATATTAAGTGAAATAAGCCAGATTCAGCCAAGTAATGCGGGTTTTCTCTCAAATGTGGAATCTAAAGAAAAGAGAAAAAAGTGACATGACAGTAGAATGGAGACTATTAGAGCAGAGGAAGAGGATGTAGGGGTGAGAAAAGAGGGTAACTGGAGGTGGAAACAATGGAAATATGTGGTAAACATGTATTAATATTCCAAAATAAAGCCAGTTATTCCATATAATTAATATGCATGAGTAAAAAGCATTTCTATGATACACTTTTTTAAAAAAATTAACAAACAAGTTTTAATCATCAAAGTTATAAAATGTCAGCAGAATTTTCTATTTCATAAAGAAATTTACAAAATATTAGCAAAATTTATATTTGTAAGTCACTATTATACAAATAAATACATATTTTGTGTGCATAATTGAAAATTATTTATTTTATATAGTTCTTTCGTCTTCCCCATCAGAGGTAGACTATTTGGAGGCATCTAAAAACGAATTGTATGTGTTCATACCATTACGCAAATACATGCCCACTAAGTAAAATAACAAAGTATTTTTTAAAAGTGTATCATCTTTGTTCATTTATTCAAGTTCCCAACTTATGGTAGTTTAATAGCAAAATGTAATATGTTTGCTTTCATTAAATGCTATTAACAGAGAAAGCTACCTTTCCTTGAAAATTGTGCCTTCCCTATGATTTTTAAATTACACCGAAATTGAATTATACCTCTGACAGTGGGCATATTCACGTTTCATGGCGTGAGAAGGCAATCTTAACGAGGACATGGATAACAAAGACACGGTGCCCACCTCCAGACCTGGCTCCACTACTGAGAAGTAAATTAACATTAATAATATCACCACTATCTCAAGCTAACTAGAAGACTTTGAATGCAATCTTTGCAAACTTCCCCATAGAAGGACTTGTACCATATTACAAGAATTGCAATATTTTTACCTTTAGAGTTGAGAAAGTTTCATTTGTAGTTCTCTGAGGGCGTCTTGCATTGCCACAGCCAGATTTGTCCCAGAGTATCTTTCTTTTTTCTTCTAAATTTTTATTTTTTATTAGTACATGTTTGCAGTACATAATGATTACCTTCTTTGTGGGGAACCGGTGCACGTACATAATATATTGCAATTCAATCCCAACCTCATTCCCCTCCCCACTCTCCCCTTCCCTCTATCTCTTCACCCCTTTCCCGTTTGAAAAAGATCTATTTTCTTACTTCCTATTATCTATTTTATTCTACTCTTCATTTATATTTTGAATTTTTCATATAGGCGAAATGTGAAAATTAAGCTTGCATGTCTGATTTATTTCACTTAAAATTATACTCGCCAAATGCATGCATTTTTTCACAAATGATTCAAGTTTATCTTTCTTTATAGCAAAATAATACTCCACTGTGTATAAATACCACATTTTCTCCTTCCATTCATCTGCTGATAGGCATACAGGCCACTGAGTTCATATCAGTTCAGTGCTATTTCACCAAATTAGAGTTCCAGTGGCGGATATTTTCAATTTTGAATTTTCTGTTAGACATATTTCCTTCTTCAGTGCACGTGACCCCACTGTCAGAGTCACACCAAGTTCCCTTGCTGTTAGATATCTTTTATTCTCTCTTCTCTTTATACTCTAAGTAAGGTACTTTGCTGCCCGAGAAGACAAAAAGCTAGAAGAAACAAACAAGTCAATACCAAAATCTAAGGAAAAGTTCAATTTAAAAATGTTTGGTGGTTAAGTATATTAAGTGAAAACAGAATGTATTGGCAAATTATCTATTTGATAATAAACTCAACCTATTCACTGAAGTAAGATTGAAAGTATGAGGAATACTTCACATTATGATGACTAAAAAGATAAGAATTTGAATGAACACTATATTTTCTATAGCATAGTACAGAATGCAAATGCAGGCCCCTGTTTAATAAAATATTAAGAAGTTTAAAACAAAGAATACTAAGCCAGATTTAGGGCTTGACTAAATGTGGTTCTCTGTGTGAATACAAAAGATTCAAACTCTTGAAAGTGACCATAAGGAACTTCATATTTTTCTCTGTAGACCCCTTAGACAAAACTGTATATAAAAGCATTAATGCAGAAGATAAGGTAATGTGGAGGCTTTAATTCTAGCAACTAATGACATGAAAAAAAAAATAGTAAGTTTGAGTTTCCCTTCCAAAACCTCTCCAGGAAATCCATTTCATTCTAGTTAACACTGGACCTTTTCCTGCAAGTTTTCTCCATGGACTAAATCTATTTTTGCCTTTTCTTTCGTGGAGCAGGTACCGCTCCTCTCTCTGTTCCTTCACGTGGAGAGACTTCTTTGGCTTCAGTGATGAGTATAAAAAGCTTTAAATAACTTTACCTCCAGGAAAATGAATCTCCTTTTACTGCTTAAATTAGAAAACTATTTTTATATCTCAAGATCACCCACTATACTATAAAAATTTGACTTTTTACAGCTTCAAATACCAGAATTAGAAGATATAAATGTCTTTATTTAGCTATTCTAGGTAAAGTCAAAATTGTCTTTTCATTTATAGTAGGGAACTACCATTAAAAATGTTTATCATTTGAAATTCCAGTCTACCTTTTTTCAACTATTCTTTCATCAAAAACTTAAATTCTCAACTTTGTTTAGCTTTAGCTTTCTCTTTTGCTGTTGTACTCATATATTATTGTTTAAGAATCATACAGATGAATTATTGTCATTAAGAGTATATTCTAAAAGGCTAAAGAGAAAACTACTGAGTTTCTTTCCTGCTTTCTTTTCCTGGGGAGCTGATCAGAAAGATTGTGTTGCTGATAGATAGGGAGACACTGATCAAAAACAATTACGTAGGGGCTGGGGATTTAGCTCGGTGGTTAGAGTGCTTGCCTAGCAAGCGCAACGCCCTGAGTTCAAGCCCCAGCACCAAAAAAAAAAAAAAAAAAAAAAAAAAAAAAAAAAAAAAAAAAAAAAAAAAAAAAAAAAAAAAAAAAAAAAAAAAAAAAAAAAAAAAAAATAATAATAATAATAATAATAATAATAATAATTATGTAAGTGAGTTAATGCCAGAGAAAGTAAAGTTTGGAAGAATGAGAAGAAAATGAGGTGAGAGGAGGAGAAAGAGCCGAACATTTGTCTCTCCTACTCCATCTTCCTGCAGCCCCCTCCACTGCTGCCTCCGATCGATCCTCTCTGAGCAATGCTCTGGTGAGATCAGCTCTTTCCATACGACAATCAAAGACGTTTCTTGGAAGAGTTGCACATCTGTGAGGAGTCTAGATCCCAGCAACAGCAATTAGCTTTGAAGAACTGTATCAGGAAGAGGAATGCATTTGAGTGAAAACAGAGTTAATGGGTATTCTGAAGAACTAGTTCTTAAAAATAACTTAAATATTCCTGGATTCATGAAAATATTTGAAACATTTGACAGTATTTCCTCTTTGTGATTCAGAACAAATCTAATGACACAGAGTTTGTGTGTGTGTGTACGTGTGTGTGTCTGTGTGTGGGCGTTCGTGTGGATATATTGAATTTGAAAAAACTCTCATAAAACTCTTCTACACAGTTTCCATATTTTCATTACACTCTATTGACTTCTTACTGGGCGTGATTGACAGGGATGGTGTACCTTCCTACATCCCCCCAGGCAGAGCTTGAGGGAGCTTCACATGCCTGTGGGAGGCACAGTATGGAGAATATCTCCAAATATCTCTACCTTTACTAGCACTGCTATTGCTGTTGTTTCCAAATTTGAATTTTCAAAAATGACCATATGTCTTGTTTGACCTAGATCTATTGAATTGCTTCACTGAGGTCCTTGGGTGGATTGCTGCCAACCAGATGGACATGTTGGCAGCAGATCCCAAAGCAATTAGGCCTTCTGATCCCTTGCTTCCTATTCTGACTGATGCACTAACTCAACAATAATTTATGAGACTTCTCCCTACTCCGTAAGTATAAATCATGGATCTGCCTCAGGTTGATTTCTGACTCCAGTGTTTACAGTTCTGTGACCTTGGAAAAGCACTTCACTTCACTTGGGTCTTAGTTTCTTCTTGAGGAAATAAGGATAACAATTTCATCAAATTCATAGTGTTTTATATTTTAAATGAACACGCAGCACATTGCACTTCTTTGATACATAGTTGTAAATATTTAAACATATTTTATGGACCAAATCAAACCAGAATATACACTGGTCTTGTAGGCACCCTTAAACGTGCTCTTTTATCTCTTTGATTTTCTACTTTCCCCCACAAAACACTGAGAGGGCCATTAACTTACTTTCTAACTTTATATGTCTTATATGAATGAAATGATGCCCTGTACAAATTTTGAAACTGAGTTTCTTCACTTAGCATATTACTTTACAGTTTTGAACAAGTTGTTATGTATATTTTTCAGATTCTTTTCTTTGTTTGCTTTTTCATTGATGAGTAGTATTCTATTGTATGGATGTACCATAATTTTTAAATCTTAGCTTTTGAGAATATTCCAGTATCTTCAGGTCATTATGAATGAAATGTTCATGTATACCTTTCTGTGTGAAAATAAGTTTTTATTTCTCCAAGGTATATAATTAAGAGTGGGATTAATGGAGCATATGTTCAGGTTTATTAAAACTGCTGAACTGCTGAGTTGATTTCTGTAGGGGCTGTGTCCACATTCTACCACTGAACTAAATTCCCAGCTTGGCATCTTTTTTTTTATTTTCATTAAAGCAATTCTATTAGAAAATGATATCCCATAATTTTTTCAATTTGCATTTATCTTGTGGCTGATAATGAATATATTTTTGTACACTTACTTATTATCTATGTATCCTATTTGATGAATATCTGTGTGATGAGTATCTGTGCAAGTCTCATTTTTAGTTAGATTGTTTGATGGTTTTATTGAACCATTTTTGAATTAATAAACTTCATTTTTAGAACAATTTAAAGCTCTCAAAAAAACACATATTTTCCTATCCTACCCGCACCCTATCTTCCCTTCCAATCAATATTCCCCCTAATAATCGTGTATTTGTTATAATACATGGTCCTTCATTCATGTATCATTATCACTCAGAATCTAAAGTTTTCAGTAGCAATCATTCAGTAGATGTTATAGATTCAGGAGGTTTTAACAAATGTGTAATAATGCATTGTGCATCTTATCAAAAAGTTTTATTGTGCTAAAATTTTGTTTTTATGTATTCATCCCTTCTTTCCCAAATAACTCCTGATAACAAGTAGTTTTTCCTGACTCTATGATCTAGTTTTATCCAGAATGCTGTACAATTAGAATCATAAATTACGTAGCTTTCTAGATTGGCTTTTTTCGTTTAGTAATAGTATTTAAGTTTCCACTAGGTCCATTCAAGATTTGGTATTCATATGTCATTTCTTTCTTTTTTAGAATGAAATAATATTCTGCTGATGATATATACCACCTTTTGTCCATGCACCTATTGGAAAATATTTTGGCTGTTTCCCAGTTTTGATAATTATGAATAAAATTGGTATAAACATCCATATATAGTTTTTTCGTAGACGTAAATTTTCAGCTCCTTCGTGGAAATATCAGGAAGCAGGACTGTTGGATTACATTATACAGGTATGTGGAGAGTGTGAGGGATCGTCAAACTGCTTCCCAAGTGGCTGTTCTGTGTTATGTTACCCCCAGAGATGCATGACTGTTTGTTCCCGCGTGAACTTGCCAGCATTTAGTATTGGCAGGGCGCTGGATTTCAGCCATTCTGGGAAACACAGAGTGGCATCTCATTGTTAACTAAAATTCCCCAATATTATACTATTTTGAATATTTTTATGTGCTTATAGTCTGTGTTATGTTCTTTGTTAAGACACATGTTCAAGTCTTCCCATTTTATCATCAGGGAGTTTTTTTTACATTCCCGAGATTTAAGAATTCCTCATAAATTTGAATAGCAAAACCCTATGAGATGTGTCTTTTGAAAATATTTTCTCTATTTAAAAAAAAAATATTTTACTATTGCCTTTCCAGAAAGAAAGTCCCCTTTTTGTAATTTTAATAAAGGTTGGCTTATTAATTTTCAATTATTTATTTGATAGATCGTGCTTTTTATATAATATATTAAAAGTTATTGCCAAATCAAAGTTCACCTAGATGTTCTTCTGCTTAATTTTTTAGAAGCTTTTTATTTTTGCATTTTATTTTTAGATATGTAATCCACTTTCAGTTAATCTTCATAAAGGGGTACACAGTAGGGTCTATATTCTTTTGTACATGGAGTTTCAGTTTTTCCAACTCAATTGATTATAAGACTATCTTTATTGTAGTATCTTTACTTCTTTTTCAAAGGCTAGTTGAGTTTGCTCATGTGGTTTTATTTCTAGCTTCTCTTTTCTGTTCCATTGATCCATATATCTATTTTGTTGTTGCTATTGTTGTTTTTTTACCAATACCATACTGTCTTGATTACAGTAGCGGTATAGTAATGTTTGCAACTAAGTAGTATCAGTCCTCCGACTTTATTTTTTACCTTCGATATTGAGCTTACTATCTGGAAATTTTGCACTGCATATAAATTTTAGATTCAGTTTTTAAACTTTTAAATTCAAAACTTGGAAATTCTTTACATATTTATCATACAGGTTAATTTTGACTATGTAACTTTAAATATTTTTCCCTAGATTTTCTCTTTATTCTTCTTTAGAGCAAAGTTTTTAATAAATTGTTGAAATTCAACTAATTGCTATTTTCTTTCATGGATCTTGCTTTTAGTGTCTTGTGTAGGTTTCTTCTATGCTATTTAAAAAATTTCAGAAATTTATATTTTACATTTAGTCCTATAAACTATATATAAACTACTGTTTGTTTAGTTTTAATTTACTAGGTTGTATACATAAATTTCAGGTTCACTATTTTGCATACCAATTTAGTTGTTCACACATGATTTGTCAGCAAAGATTATATATTCCCCCTTGATTTACACTGTCACGTTTGTTAAAAATCAAGTGACCACATTTTTACTGGTCTATTTCTTTATTTCCAATTTTGTTCCATGTGGTCTATACTTTCATAAATATTATTCTATCTTAATCATCACATATTTGTATTACATCTTAAAAATTAATGAATGGGAAAATTCCTCCTTTAAAAAAATCTGAATATGCCAGATTATTTCCTAGTCCAGGTAAATTTTACAATAAACTTGTTCATATGTGCAAAAATCTTGATGGGGATTTCATTTGGATTATATTAAATTTTTAGGCTAATATGTGTTTGATGGACATTTATACTATGTTGAATCTTACGGTTCAAGAATATGGTATGACTCCATATTTTTCCTGTCTCTTCAAAAATTTATTTTGTTAGTGTTTGTGCTTTACAAAAATATAGATTCTATACATAGTTTCTTGGATTTAACCTAAGCATTTAATTTCTGCAGCTATTCTAAATTATATCATTTATTGTCAGCTTCCAATTGCTCATTGCTATTACATAAACATGCAGTTGCTAATTGACTTATTAGTTCTAAGAGTATTTTTTTCCTTTTTTAATTACCTGAAAATGTTTATCAGTGCATAGGTAATAGTTTTATTTCCTAAACTTCATGCCTTTCATTTCTTTTTCTGAAACATTTCACTGACTAGACTTCTAATATGATGTTGAATAAGACTGCTAAGATTGAATATCCTTGAGTTATTCGAGGTTGTCTAGAGAAAGTACTCAGTCTTTTATTAGACTCAGAATGATGAAACTTATAAATTGTGTGTAAATACCCTTTATTAAGTTGAGGATGATCCCCCTCTATTTCTAGCTCATCAAGTTTTTTAGTTTGTTTGTTTTTTTTTTAATCTTGAACACATATTAAAGTTTTTAAATGCTTTTTTCCCCATCAGAGGATATGGTCAGAGGATTTTTGTTTTCTAATATATTAGTATCTTTATCCTGTTAATATTATGGATTACACTGAGTTTTTGACCCAGAACTAACTTGGTAGTGCTAAGCTAAACCCCACTTATCTGTGCTATGCGTTTCCTTTCATAATGTTGGGAATCCAACTTGCTAATATTTTGCTAAAATTTTTGTCTGAGTTTCTTATTGGTCTATCATTTGCATATGTGTGTATGAGTTTTGTCTATTTTTGATAGTAGGTTAATTCTGGCATCATTATTATGTTGAGAAGTTGCTTCCTCTTCTATTAAATACAATTGATATTACTTTTTAATGTATTAGAGAATTCAGCAGTAAACATTGGAACATCAGATTTTTTTTCTTTATTAAATGTCCTATTTAAAATTCAAGTTGTTTGATATTGGTAAGACTATAGAAGTCTCTCGATGTCTGTTCAAATCAAGGGCCGTATTTGAGTGAGGAGATGCACTGAGTCCAAGCAGAAGATGCCAGAGGGAGAAAAATATGGTTAAATCACAAGTTCGATTTTAACTATAACTTTGGTCTTCTTTCCTACTCAACCTGCTCTTTCTTTTATAAATTTTCAGAGTTCTCAAAGAGCTGCTCCACATATTTTCTCCATGGCTCAGAGCTGCATTTAGTAGGACAGAGGACATGGACTGTGTTCACTCCATTTTATATGGTGCTAGAATCAAAAGTATAGTGCACAATACATGAGTAGATTAATACGTAGTACTGACACATTATAACTCTTGACAATGGTACCTGAAATGTAGTTAGTACTAAGTGACAGCTATCATCATCAATTATTATCATTATCTCTATTAATCTCTATCAGTTATCAGTTGCAGGAGATTAAAAACATATTTTGGTGATTAAAAGAACTCCCCACTAAGTGTATTATCAGTATATTTTAGAACTATAAAACAAAAGAGCAATTGTATTTTGTAAGACTTATTAGTAAATCAACAAATTAATAGTTTTATTTTAATGTCCATTACTCATCAGTGTATTGCTTTTTCATTCAGGCTATCTTAGCACTTTAATAGTCTCATCCAATTCTCACTTTCACACTTGTTTTGATCAGGCAGCAAGGCAAGTCTAGGGTTGCAGGGTGTGCACTGATGTAGAGCAAGGCCTGCTGCATCTCAGAGCTGAGCTGTGCATTTGCAGAGGGCAGTTAACAGCAGCACCCCAAAGCAGCTGTCCTGTGGCCACCAGAGAAGGGAGGGCTCCGCGGTGGTTGGCCAAAAGGAGTGTTATTAGGGCACACATGAGACAAACATCAGGACAGATCTTGACTGCAGGTCAGAGACGGCAGCAAACCGGCCTCTTAACTGAGAGTGAACATAACCACTTGACCCACACATGCTTTTGAAGGTCAAACCAGCTAAGAAAGTTTGCTGAGACCAAAGAGAAAATATGTGTATGTGCATTGCACAAACGAGTATGGTTTTTCAGTAGTGGACAAGAGTAGCACACAGCTTTCATGTGGAGTTAATCTACTAGAAATTGCATTTGATAGGAAGAAATAAAAAATGGTCTACACCTGTTCATGTCAAAGTTCCTTAAGGAAGCCATGCTTCTTTGCACTCAAGGCCTTTGGTTACAGTCTCATAAGTTTTACGTAAACGTTACATAAAATTAATTTTGCCACTTGAAACTCACTTCTGCTAAGAACGCTTCCATAAGTGATCAAGTGTGTCAAGTAGTTCACTTTCATAAATCTCTATGATTTTTAAATGGCATATAAGCCATCTCAGTTTCACTCAGTCTTACAGTTCTCATGACTTAGAGTGTCTGTTGGGTCGTACATGTCTGACTAGTAAGTAGTATGATTAACCATGAATATTTATTGAGCATTTGGACACATTAGATACTCATCACAGGGATGCAGGGTGCTCCCTCTTCTCTGAATCTGTAAAATAATTTATAGTGCATGAAGTACTAAAGCACTAATAGATGAAATTGCTTAGAATAGTGCCTGAAAAGTAGATCCGTAACTTACACTCGAAGTTTTCGATGTTCCAATATGTAAAGGCATAAATATTAAAAAATAAATAAATAAGCACATTCGAGTTTTGCTTTTGCTATCATTGAAAAATAGAAGCATCCATAATTAGATCGTTCAGAAGAAAATGCACATTCACTGGGTAGGATGAATGAAAGAGGTTGAAAAGGAAGATGTCACAGAAAAACCACTGTCGGAATATTCGCCTTTCTGTATATTTATGTATAAAGTATGATAAAAATATAGTGAATGTTTACGTTCTTAAAAAATTATTACAGAAAAACACGTTGCCCTTAGTCTTCCTCAAATTTCTCCCCTTCTCTCCTGATACTTATCCCATTTGTCCTGCCACTTGACGCTGTGGAAAGTCCTCTTTCATGTCTTTAGTTGCACGGTTGGGGCAACCTCTGTGTCCTGAACCGACTTAAAATGTCTACCTGTCACAGGCGGTGACTTTGAGAGTGAGCCAGAAGTTATGTGATGCCAAATCTAGCGAAAAATCTGGGTGAGGATACGCTGTAATAATTTTACGAGCCCGCCTTCCCTTTGGATGGCACGCAGCAGCAACATTCACTGTGCTTTTGATCAAGTCCCATAAAGGTAGTCGCAGGAGAGCATGTTCGGCACGGCCTCCTGAATTTACTTTTTCCCATTCCCCTCCCCTCCGTTCACCGCCTCCTCTCTCCTTATTTACTACCTTCTAAATTTAAATAGGTCAAGAAGGGTGCAATAAGTGTGTTCCAAGACAGAGGGAGCATTCTGAGGTGGACCAATAGCATTGTGTCGTTTTTGTAACGGTGTTTTTTAATTGGAGCATTCACCATATATTTTAGTCATACGTAGTGTACATTTTATAAATTCCGGGGCTGTCCTTAATTTTTGTCAGTTTTCTTGGTAAGATAAGATGGATCTAAACTTTTAACTCCCTGTCAGGGAAAACAGTACCATAGTGTAATGTTTACAGTGATTATGTAGGGACATGACCTTGGACGGAAGATAATGCTCTTAGTCATTGTCTTCAATTGTCCATCGATCTGATGACTTTTTCACAATTCTGTGTCAGAGAGTCTCCATAAGAATCTCTTAATTTTTTTCCTTTAATTCCATTTTTGGCATAATAACAAAATTATTCTGCATAGATAGCATCAACTAAGAATATATATATATGTGTGTATATATATATATGTATATATATGAGAGAGAGAGAGAGAGAGAGAGAGATAAAGATGGAGAGACAGCTGTTTGTTTGTTTTTGTTTTTGTTTTTTCTCCATGGAGTTACCAGAGAAACGGAGTGACACTTTACTGAGTTTGAAACACAGCGTATCTTCGCTCAACTTATCCTCTATTAAAATTGCTCAGGGGACTCAGCCACTATTAAAGAGGTAAACAGGAAGACTCTGAGTCCTAAAAGTTCACAACTTCTTGTGTATTGATAAGAGAAGAATTTAATGATTGGTGAAAAAGAAAACGTCCAGTTTTTAGGAGCAGACAGTTCCAGAGGATTTTCTCATTTCCCTCCTTAAGTCCGAATAAACTGCAACATCCCCAAGCAAAACTGTGGGAAGACTCTTTAGTGAGGCCCGATGGCTCTCCACAGGTGTGAGGAGCGCAGGCACACTGGGATGTTCGTGGGCGTCCCACCTGGGTAGACAGAGAGTAAGCTGAAGGAGGGGTGAGATGGCAAAGGGAAGCTCCAGGCCCCTGCACAGATTTGCTAAGTACATGTTCAAAACTTCTGTTATTCCTTCGAGTATTTCTGCTCCAACCGATGGCCTATGTTAAGTCCAGAATGATTAGACCATTTCTCTCCTTGCATTTGAATTTAAATGTGTACAGTATTCTGAAATGTTTTTATATCTCTTGAGGTATCAATTCTAAAACTATTATGGTATGTTAAAATTTCCTGTTCTATGTTGGAAAGTAATGTTATCTGATGGCTTAAAGTTTCTCCATCTTTTTTTTTAAATCACTGATGGTGTGCCACTACTTTCCTTTTTAAATCTTACAAATAATACAGTGAAACTTTAATAGGGCATGTGTACACTTCAACATGTATTCCCTGTAAGAACTTGCTATTCAAATAAATTATCACCACATTGACAGTCTCTTTATTATAAGCTATTGATTGTTAAGTGTTGGAAAAGGAACCAGAGATGAGATCCTTCATCACTTTCTTCTGAAATATCAAGAAATTCACATAGCTGAATTCTCAGCATAATTCGTTTATTCAGAGTAGTTGCTTTGGTTTCCAAATTCTGGTTTATTTTCAGAGATTATCTATTTAAATCCATTTGTTGACTCTTAAACCACCTTTCACTGGGTAAAATGTAAACAACTTAAATATAACATGTAACAGTAGCTTTTCAGATAATTAGTAAAGCCTTCATATTATTCAAATAAATATGAACATCCTGAGCCTGGCTAGTTTTAGTAATTTAGTATTCTATTGCCTTCTTTGTTGCTTATCTTAAACTGTACCCCAATCTTTGTCCATCTTACTCCTCTTTTTAGTGGAAGGAACTTAATGCAATAGCAAAGAAAGTTTAGTTATTTGACAACAGTATTCAAGGTTCATAATAAGCCCAAGTAAATTTGTTTTCTTTTTTTTTTTTAACTTATGGCTTTTCTACTGTCTCATAATGTACATGGCTATATTCAATATAAAACACACGCTTATTAGGTTTAAATATCCTTAATGGTGTAGATTATGTCACTATTTTGAAAACATGCAATTTTTTTAAAGCTAACAGTAGATTATAATTATAAAAGTAACCTCCTTATTGTAAAACACATATGGAGAAAATAAATAATAAGAGTCATATCTGTCTTGCATTCACAATCAGACGTTAACTTGTAATTACTTTCAAAATGACACAATTGGTTCTGTTTTACAGAAATTGTCAATATGCAATAATATTCTGAATGTCAACCTGCTGTTTCATATAACTGTTTTAATCATGGACTCTTCTTCCATTATGAAGACTTTGCTTTTTCCTTCTTGTTTGAAATCATAGAATTGATTTAGTATCAATCTGCTTTTCTCTCTGACATAGAAACTGCATATAATTTCCTGCATATAATTCCCCTGCTGACGATTCCCCATGACAGAGACCCGTGTCACCTTTCGTATTTTAATCCATGAATACATATTATAAATTATGGCATTTGTGATGAATTATCCAAATTTGAGATGACATGGGAAAAGTTATAAACAGCTTCCCTTTTTCTTATTTTTTGACATTATTAATGCAGATATATGTGTGTGCACAGACATGTTAGCTTATATATATATATGAAATTTTGCCTTTCATAATAAAGTCTTATTGTATTCTATATTACATTTAGTAAAACTCTAAAAAAATCAGTTTCCTTTGTTAACTGGTCATAGAAATGAAATTATTTACCATTGTCAATATTTCTCTTGACACTTATTTAAGAATCCATAAATACCAAAATCCAGGTGTGTACCTTGTAACCTCTCATTTTGGGTGACCTTTCTCACACCATTTCTCTTTGAAGACTGTTGAGTGTGTTTGTTGTAATTATGTCTGCTTTCTGCTAACATTCTGATTTTCGGACTTAAGATCAGTGAAGAATTGTTTTGATCAGATTCCCAGGTTTTATCCTCAGGAATTTGGCGTCAGTGCCTCTCTGTTGGGGTACAAACGCTGATACGTGAGCACGGGACTGTAGGCCTCTCGGGGGAGGGACGGGCCTCGGCATACTTTCATCTGTAGCCACTATAACTGCTTGTTGAAATGAATTAAGAAGATTCAGCAAGAAAAAAAGCAAAAAAGCATACCCAGCTTATTTGCTAATTTTCTCTCTTGACAAATTTTACTATCCCATTTATAATGTATGAAACTTCGAGACTAAGAATCGGTGGAAATATATAGGGGGACATTCTCTTCCTGCTTTTCATGTATACGTTTATTAATTCACTTGACATTTACTTGTATATCATTGCAAATTCTAGATTCTGCATTAGATGCTGTATCAAATTGTATACGGTTAGTTCTTCAACCTCAAAGAGTTTATAAATCAGTGAAGAGTATGTTAATATCTGTAAAGTAGCTTAATGATTTATAAGAGACAAGTGCAAACATTTATGAAGGCTTGAGAAATAAAGGCTCAGGAATCAGCGAGTTCTCCTATTGTCAATAACAATAGAAACCATTATCTATGCTGATTCTTAAAGGATTTCGTGGCATTAGAAATTCTCAGTGTACTAGCCATGTTTCTTTTGGTGGCTTCACTGATTCACTTCTCAGCAGTTTCTCCTCCCCCTTCCCTACCCTTTGGAAGTTTCCCTTTAAAATCTATTTTTGTTAAAACGTGAATTCTCTTTCATATAATTGCTGTTTTTTGTTTGTTTGTTTTGTTTTGTTTTCCCCTCGTGGATGCCTTCTGTCTTCAGTGCTTCGGTTGTCTTTATATCATCTTAACAAGTTCTTGTTTCTAAAAGCCTCTGTGGCTAACATTTACAGCCCTACTTCCAGCTCTCAAGTTTTCACTGAGCCTGGTTTTGTGGAAGGCACCAATCGGAATTCCAGGGTGGAAGCAGAAAGACCAAATCCTCCCTGTTTGAGCCTCTGACAGCTGAGGGATTGGCCGCTGACCCAGCCACTTCCCTCGTCTCTTCCACCAGAGATTTCCAACCTGAGAGACTGACATAAAGGTAAAGAGAGAGCAATACGACAGCACCCTCGCCGGATTACATGCTGAGCAGGATCTGCTTCCACATTGTCTCTAGGTCCTGTTTACTGCACTTTTGTGAGAACTTCTAAAGTTACTTTTCGCTGAGAACAGCTAATGTTTGATTTTGTTGTTACTTCCAACCAGGATCTGCATTAGCTGATTCTAGTTAGTGAGGGTAAGAAGCAACTTGTCTCTTATGTTTTTCTTTAATATTAGGTTTTTCTTGATAAAGTACGTGATTTCAAAGAAAAAAAGTACATCATTTCATGGAAATTTAGCAATATTTTATCAGGGAGCAACTATGGATGTTGTTTTATTGTTACAATGCTACTTTTTAGAAAATGATTCTATATTAGTATATTGAGCACGTTATGCAAAGGTACAAATATAAGCGTGCATATATTGATAAGGTAAGACTAAAATATATACAGAGTCAGCATTCGTCTATGCTAAATAATCTATATTTAAATAATTTATATAACAGATTGAATAGTATTTTATTTTGATTGTCATATAGCAGCCTGGCCTATTTTCTGCAGTCACTATTTACATTTCTCATTGCTTTACGTTGTGTTTTAGTAAACCCTCAGACCAATCTGTCCATTTAAATGGTAATGTTATGTCTAGGCTATTTTCAGACACCAATTTTCCCATTTAAAAAAAAAATTGCATTTGACATGGCTGGTTCAGGGCCCAATGAAATAATTATCTATAATCTTTAGAAATTCCATAAGTTATTAAATACTGAAGAGTCCATCAGGAATATAGTTTATTTCTTAAAGCAGGCCATTGCAGCAATTTCTAACCATTGGGCTTCCTCACATTGCTGTGAGAACTATGCCTAGATTATTGTGACATATAACTCAATAGAAACAGTCAACTCCATGTCCAAGTCCCGAATAGTCCATACACATTTGCCTTTTATGAATTCTTTTATCTTCCTATCTGATATAATTACAGTAAAGATAGAAGGGGAAAATATTCTGTCTTCTATTGATACTTCCTTTAGGCTTACAATTGTTTCATTTTCTGTGGTTTTTATTTTTTTTTAACTTTGTTCCAATTTTTTTTATCGATGTTTTACCTTCTGATTCACCCATCAGTCATGGGCTTTTTCATGACCTTCCAGTCTTTTGGGCTGCTTGTATAAAACAGAGTACATAGAGGGACCTGAGAATATTCTGTATGTTCAAAAGAGGAAATTATAACTGCTATCCGTGATATCAGTTTGAAAGAATAGCATTTATATTTTTTTCTGGCAGAGAACTACGTACATGTTATGTGCTTATGAAAAGTCATCTCCCCCAGTTTATGTTAAGAATGGAAATAATAAAATCAAAATGATAAAATATGCTTGCTATTTGAAATTATTCATAAGTAATAGAATTAAAATTTAAACATCTGTTTACACCAAATATCCATATAGATACTAAAAGAAGTAGTTCTTTTATTTTCTGTGTAAAGTTTAGGTACTTGTCTTGATTCTTTTTGTTACTTCAATATTCTTTGATATTTTAAGAATAGAGATAAAATATTTTCTTTGTGAGTAAAATAAAGCCAGTAATATGTGTCTGTTCACATCTAATAATTTAAGAGATGAATAAATAAACATTTTCTACTGTTTTACAATGCTTTCTGTTAAAAATTGACAAGATTATCTATGCCTATAATGATTAAGGCTATACTTACATGATCAAAATAATTTTATGTGAACAATACATTTGAGCTTCAAAATATTTCAAGCATCATTTTCAAAAAGTACTATATTGAGGAAAAATCAATTCTCTTTTTAATTTCCTAGAAAGAACATAGAAATATGAGATAATCAAGTATTTGGAGAACCCCAGATTATGTAACAATTGCAGAATTGGACAGCACATTCAGAATAGCATGTTTGCTTCCTCACACACACTTACTGATGACCTATTAATGGGGTGCCACTTAGCATATCTGTTTCAAACTAACAATCATGTTCCAAAAGAAGGCAATAAGAAAGAAATTCCTACTTGGGGATTGAACTCAGGGCCTTGTGCTTGCAAGGCAAGCACTCTAACCGCTGAGCTAAATCCCCAGCCCACATATTTTGAGCATTACTTTTGAACAAAGCATCATGCTTCATCCTATGGATACCAAGACAGGCGGGGATCTCTGTCCTCAAGAACTTTAAAATATACTGGAAAAGGAAATGAAATGAGATAGAGGAGGTCAAATGAAATACACAAGAAGCGTGTAACTAACATGTCAGGGCGTAAAGAGAAGAAATTTTTAACAAAGGGATCATGAAAGTTTTTATTTAGCAGTATCTAATAGAGGTTTACAAAACACAGTAGAAAGAAAAATAAAGTTCATTTAAATAAGATTTAAAATCATGATCTGGGCCCCGGAGCTGGAGCCACTCCAGAGAAAAGCGAGAGGACAGAGTGTGGAGAGGCAGGTAGTGAGCAAGGAAGGATAGCAGCTCTAGCAGAGACTTTGAGAGACAGCAATGGGCACTGCGGGCGGCACCCTTGTCTCCCGGAGGGAAAGGGCGGGCTTTGTACACACTTAAGAATAGCACACCATGATAGAATTTGGACTTTAGAAGGTAACCGCTGCGAATGTTGAAAAAAAGATAATTTTAGAGAATTGGTACTTTGAGAGAAAAAGGTGTCCAATGAGGAGAAACTATTTCATCACGAAAGAAAATGATTTCTTTATAAGGAGTGGCTTTTGTTGAATGAATGTTGTCTGTCCAGCAAGAAATGATATGAGTGATCCTCTATTTTGATTAATAAGCAGTAAAACTATGCAATATACTATTATCAAGATGGTATTGTGTTTAAATAATGCAATTCCATAGGTGGATTTGGCAGAGGGCAACCTCCCCAGGAGTTAAGTACCTTTAAAATAATCATAAAATTACTTGGTTTAAAAATACATAGGGAAGTTGAAAATTTATATAATCACAAAAAAGATGTCATTGTAGGGAATATAACAAAGTGGAATTAAGAGTAATTATTAGTGAAAAGCAAACGGATAGTGAATTTTTCCTTGCCCTGTGCATTTCATGCCACCTTTTAAACCTGTAGCTCGCTAAGCCACTTTCCAGACAGCACAGCACATTAAATGCATTCGCGATTTGTAATTTAAAACTACAGTTGTGCGAAATTGCAGTTTAAGCTTGTATGGATCCATACCCATTGAGTTTGAATTAAGATTTACAAATATATATTAGGTTTGATGCGACAGTCATTGAATAAAAAATATGATTTGTGGTACTGCAATGCAGCAAAGATACGAAAATTTAAAATATGTATGAAATATTTTTCAATATGCTGATTAGATCTTGGGCAATGCATATAGCACATTTCAGTAATCAATTGGTGTGTATATTCTGAACTCCTTGATTCTTAATTTAAAAATAAATTGGAGAATTTATTCTAGAAATAATTACTTCAAAAAAAATCATGTCCTACAAAACTCATCCATAGTCAAATGACTGATAAAACAAATTGACGTTTTAAATTCTTGGTTTTAAGTGGGTTTTTTTTTCTGAAAGTTTAAGGTTAAAGCAACATATTTTTGCCGTCATTCTATATATCTTCAACAAAATATGCTTCTGAAATTATTCTAACATTTCTTAAAGAATAGGATCAAAGAGCAAACTTAAAAAACTTCATACCACCACATATTATGGGGTCCCCCCTGAATCACATTATCCTATCATATGAAGGCTACTTATGAGCTGATTCAAACCCATATCCAGTTCAGGAATTAACAACATTGCTTCTTAACCTGGTTGCTACTATACTAGACCTACATAGCCTTCATCCCTAGACTATCTCACCTACTAGGTCAATTTTTAAAATATGCCGTATCCTCCTAACACACAGTCATGGTGGACAACCACTATGCTCCCACAAAATAAGGATCAAAATGAAGCATATGATTTCACAGTTTTAAAATAATTATGATTCTGGTAAACATCTCTATATCATGATACAATCTGAGTCCCTAAACTTTCATTCATTGAAATAACTTCAACACTTCCTATTTCTTTTATTTATATGTTGAATAGATGTGGGTTATGCAACAGATAAGCTATTTAAATTAGCTTTTATCACCATCAATAATAGCTAATATTTATTATAGATTTGCTACGAAGATGAAGCTATTTAGCACTATCTCAGGTGCTTTCTACACAAGTTTTAATTTTTTCATCAGTTGTAGAAGGTATATATTATTATTGCCCCCATTTCAAATATAAGAAAATTGAAATAGGATAGAATTTACAATGTGCCTCAAATACATGGCTATGGAGTGCTGAAAGTGGGGTTTGACTGAAATACTTACATTCTCAACCACTGTACCCTTCTTGCCTCAACACTCGACATATATCGGCTGAGGTAACCAAATTGCACTTACCGATCATTTTAATATTTATGAAAGCTGTGGCCCCCCCATCCAACATTTTCAACATGCCATGAACTAACATTTATTTTGTATATACATAACCCTGTCATACACTAGGGTTTACTTGCCACCAGGAAATCGAGATGAACTTGGCTTAAGCAATGATCCTCAATTACCAAAACTATTGCTTGTAAAACTTAAAATTATATTTCATCACTTCTAAGAGTAGTTGGGAGTGGTGCCTGTGTTCTTTCCCACACCCAAGTTATCATTAAAAGCCTTTATTTTACCCTGGATGTATAGCTCCTCTTCAAAGGTTTATATACACATACCAAGAAACACATTTACCTATATGTTTGTTCCTTTAATTAGATATTAAATTATTTTTGCACATTTCACTATCTCAACCATTATCTCCTAAATATCTTTCAAAGACCTGTGTACTTTATTTTCTAACCACTCTACTACTTTTCTGTACTGTATAATTCCCAACAAATTCAAAATGTAGAAGTCACTGAATTTTTCTTCAACTTCTGGGGCTGTTTCTTTGACAAATATAGCAAAAAGTCCATTAGCACTACTGTTTGCGATAGGAAGGAAAGTAAGGTTTTCTATGTGCCTTTCTACAATGGCTAGACTTTCAACCTATCCCACATATTTGAAAGTGTCCAGTCCAGCACAGATTTTGGCAAAGTACAAGCCTAATTAATGCAATGGATAACCAGAGCAGAAAAAGCAGTGTGGGATATGATACCTCGAGAAAAACAATGACTTCAAGGCCTTGTTGGTGTTTCTTGTTGTATTTGATTGGTGTTTAATACTGTGCTCCCCGGGTAGTCTTTGGATTTCTTGCATGGGTACTTCCTGACCACACTTGGTATTCCCTATTACGCCTCTCCTCACATCGCCACTGTTGTAACCATCCCTGTTAAATCTCCCATCACAGTGATCAGGGCTCAGTCCTCAGCAGCGACCCTTCCGCATGCACTTTTTGTCCTGAGGACCTTTTATCCAATCCAGTGATATTCAGTCTCCTTGCTCCTTTTCATTGTTGCCCACAGAAAAGTTTATTGCTTTAGCTCCAAACTTTCTTTTGTGGTTTAGACTATTGTGTCCAAATATCTATACCAGGATCCCAGTAGATGGAACATTAAAAATAGGTAAGTAGAAGACATTTTAATCAAGGGATAGCAAATGCCTGAGTAAAGTAGGAGGATACCGTGAGGGACAGTGAACGACACCGTGCTTGGCCGGAAGGGCACGGGGAAGGGGAGGCCATGAGGTCTGCAGACGGGAGTGTCTGCACGGAGAGGGTGGCTGGGCAGGATCCACAAACTTAGTTCAAGGGAGGGAGCCCACCCACGGAAACTGTAGTCAGCGAGCCACGGGGAAGGGTACTCGCACTTCTCTGCCCTGCCCCCAAACTTTGCTACTGCTGTGCATTAGCCAAACTCTACCAGGGACTGAAATCGGGAATAATACACCATGAATATAGATTTTAAAATCCTCCTTCCTACGGCACACAGCTGGAATGAGAAGGGCACGTATGAGTATGAATTATTTCTATATATGTGGAAGAAGAAAATTCCAAGGAACCCGGTATGGAAGAGCCCTCAGGCCAGCAAGTGGTTAGACATGTTAGCACAAGGAAGTCAGAATGACAATTTATGAGCTGAACAGAGGTCTGATTAAAAAGTTGTCCTAAGCTAAATGAAGGGTTTTGGACCTAAATATTTAAAACAGGGGCGTGCGTGGTAATATTCATGTCATAGAGTCAACTGCTGACTGGAGGCTGGTTAGGCAGAGGGCAGGCTTGGCTAATAAAGCTCTGCTCAGAGGGCTGCTCGTGAGATCTCCAGAGCACCGGCCAGAGTGGTGGTGCACAGCTAAGGGAAAGGTAAAGTTAATAAGATCTATCTACTCTCTACAAGTGGGAGGCGAGGGAAAAAGAGAAGACAAAGATGATAGAGATGTTCCGGTCAAGTTTTCCACAGATGGCAATTCCATCCCCAGTGATAGAGACCTGACAAGAAAACGTGAGGCAAAGATTAGTGAGGTTTTCCACACTCTTTAAAACACTGAAGTTGCTGGACTGTGAGTTTTCTTGTTGAGTGTCTTATTAAAGAGATGGATTATGGATTCAAAGCTAGGAGCAAGAAGAGTGGTATAGACATAGTTTCAGAAATTATTTCTGTGTAAATAAGTATTAGAGAAGAGGAGTGGATGATGAAATAGCTGACACAGAAGAGAATTAAATTTAGATATGACTGATCTGACACATATATTTTCAATACAACCAGCTGATAACCAGCTTAAGGATTACAGAAAGAAGTCTTTAAGGTCAATGGCAAGATAGCTAGTTTCTAAGGTCTAGCCTTATGATTCCAGTTGTTCACCAGGGACTCTCCATATAGTTCTTTGCTCATGTAATCTTTTGTTGAGCAAAACTCTACTATACAAGTTGTAGAGAGAATATTCCTGGGCTATAACTCAAGAAAGAAAATTTGAGAATCTCAAATTAATTTTTAGTTTTAGAACTCCATGGAGTCTTTGAAGTCTCTTATCCTCTCTTGTCTCTTATTTCAGAGTAAGACAGCAAAGAATCAGATATTTTTGCCAATAGGTGAATCATTCCGAAATAAATTATAGAGAAAGTAAATAATTAGATAAAATGTAATAATTTGTATAGGTATGAGTTAATCAAACTTCCCTAAATCCAGCAATATAGAACAGCCTATGCTTAATAGGGACCAAGGGAAGAGGAAAAACAACTAAACAACAGAAAAGCTATACAGTAGACTCAATTCTAATTAATATCACCCTGTTGATACCAAGCCCCAAAATGTCTAACCCTAATACTCTTAAGAAATTCCGTGAAATAGAAACATATTTATATTTAAAGCCTGAAATATAGGAAGCTGCTAAAAACATGGATATCGAAATTGCTAACATTTCATAAAAGAGAAAAAAGCTCACGGCCTTCATGGAAACTGAAGCAAACCCACAGAGAAGCAGATGTTTCCCTTTAGCCAACTTTCAAAGCAGCAGGGACTCACATTCAGTCAGGAAACTGGCAGCGATGCTGGAGCCATTTCTCAGAGGCCATGAGAGTCGAGCAAGCGTCCTTGAAGACCTGCGCTCTGGCGAAACGGAAGTGGAGGTTTGGCAGACTGTACTTTCGGCTGCCTGCCAGCGAGTTCCAAAAGCATGACAGCGAATGTGGCTGCCCAGATAGCTCCTTGGCTGCACCTCTGGTTGGAAGACACGATTCTGAAAGAGCTCCACACAGGAATTCCATTTGGCAAAGACTTGCTTTTTGGCAAGGGTATGGAAAGTCTTGTTGAATAAGCATTGAAGAATAAATTATGTCTGCCTCAGGATAAAACTTCTGGAGGGTGTCTAGAGAACGAGTCAGGCAGCAACTAATACAGAGGCAGAAACTTTTCAGACTGGCAAGAGACACTAGAAATTTGCAATCTGTAAAAATGACCCGATTGCAAGAATAAAACTGGAAAGTTCTTCAAAGAGTCCATGAAACAAAGGGAGCTGGCCTGGCTACTTAATCATTACTCTGGACGAGGGAACCAAATAAGTAAAATCATATGGGAGTCAGAAAGGGGAAAATGTACACTTAATTCAAGCAAAGCATTTATCTAAAATACTAAAAGTGTTTTGAATGATATAAAACAGACTTACAGTGCAGAAACCTGGCCCCACTCTAACCATGAGTTCACAAAATGTCGACCTAAATTTGCAAGCCTTGGCCGCTCTGTCACCTGCTACCTCAGATCTCTTGGGGGAAATGAATACATTTGGGTCATTAATGCCAAACCTGGCAGACAGCACACAGGGAGGGGCTTTCAGGATTTATATGTAAGCTCCTGGTGCCTGTGTCCACAAGCCTCCCTGGCCTGAGAAATGTCATGGGTCTTCTGCGACAGCAGTTTACAGCTTCTGAGGTGTGAAAAGTAGCATAGGGTTTGGCCACTGATGGATAATAAAAGGTGGTATTGACTACTTTTTCTCTCTTAAAATTTGCAGTCATGATGGCTAGAGTCTTATGAGAAAGATTGCTTTCCCGTGGCTTCCAGGCAAAATACGGAATGCTCAGTGTAATTTGAATTTCAGAGACTAATTTTGTGTGTGTGTGCTAAGTATTCAAATTAACTTGAGTGTCCTATATTTTATTTGCCGAATTAGGCAGCAAAATTTAGGGATGACTTTGTGAGTGAGAGAGCTCTCGTGTTGAGTTTCTATTGCTATTAAATATAGAGATTCACTTGAATAGAGTCACTGCAATAGAAGAAATTTTGCTCTCCATAAAATATTGAGAACGAAGTTCATATATAATCCCCTACAGTGTGCTTATTTATTTTTGAAGAAACATATTTTATGATTTCCAGTCAAAGCATTGAAAAGACAGCCAAAGAAGATACTTAATGAAAATAAGATGGCAAAGAAAACAGAGTCACAGAAGCACAAGAAGGAAGTAACTACATTTTGGTGATTAAATTTATGAGTTTGTATATCAGTTCTGCCAATTACCTACTCATGTAACCTTGGCTAATTATGTGTTAAATAAAATAAGACATAGCAATTACTGAGGATAGTGTTTGACACTAAGTATAAAAAAAAATTTGCATCTTGTCAATGACTTTACAGTGATTGATTCTGGAAGCTTGAGACTTAAATCTAAATCTTCTCACTCTAAAAGCAAGGCTCAAAATACTAATGCTTTTAACTAGTGTCAGGAAAAAGACATTTATAATGCAGTGAAAGAATCAAGGAACAAAATGTAATTATAATTTAAAAATTAAATAGACTGCTGCTTTTCTGCTGTTTTAGAAAATGCTTAATCAAAACGCAATTTTACCCAGTTACTTGAGATATTTGACTTCCATGGATAATTGCCTAATGTAAACTCAGAGGACACATATTTACAGTCAGCAGTTTTGGGAAACATCACCACAGAGTACTAGAAGCTTACTTCTCTCAGAAGATTAAGTCCATGAGGTTATTGATTAGAATATTTGACCGTAGCAGTGTAACACAGTATTCCCTCATGTGATTATTCTGAGTTGCTCTGAAATGTATTTTAAGAAGTGTATTTCAGTTAGTTCAAAAATATTTTCGAAGTAAGTGTTTCTGATGTGCACGTTGTTTCTACTAGACTGTGAATACATTGAAGTGAGATTCTGTTGATATTTTATGTATATATTACCAGAGTCTTTATAAATGTGCCATGCACGCATGTTACAACAAAAATACATTGAAGAAAATGTCACCTCACAAACGAAATCATCCAGAAGCATTAAAGGAAAGTCAGTTTTTAGCAACTAGAGTAAAAATATAGAGTTCATATTAATCCCATTCGTTAGCTATGCTAAAATTACTGAGATATTCCTTCTTCTATTTGTCTTAAACATTGTTAGGCACAGTAGATCCTAAAAATTCTAAAGGAATCGACAGTAACTTGTCCAAACATTCTCCTGTCAGAAATCAATAATGCAGAGGAAACTAAACATACTGAATAATTAAAGAAAATTTTGATTTTCAATTAACATCATCAGTTTATATTTGAATGTCAGGTTCTATAAGTATTAATTTAAAGAGTCATTTGTAATAACTAAAATATTCAGTTTAAGTAATAAATAGCTTTATGTTAGTTTTTGACACTGTGACAAAATAACTGGGATACTTGACTTACGAGGAGGAAAGTCTTCTTTTGGCTCATGGTTTCAGAGACTTCGGTCCATGGCTACTTTGAGGTCTGTGCTGAGGTGGAAGATCATAGCAGGAAGCATACACTGGAGCAAAGCTACTCACCTCATGGCAACCAGGAAGCTGAAAGACATAAGATAAGGTCTTAACTTTCTCTTCCAGGCATGTCCCTGAATGATGAACTTCCTCCCACCATGGGATGTTCCATCTCCTAAAGATCCCAGTCCTCTCAATAGTGCCACCATACTTTTAGCACATGGGTCTTTGGGGGACACACAAGATACAAGCCACAACAAGTTTACAACATTTCTTACATAGTTGAAATATTTTTTTTTTAAATGTAAGAATGTGGGTGAGAGAGTACATTATTTTCTAATCTGTGCAATGAATATAATAATACCTTCTCCCCAGGATGCAAGCAGTTCTCTACACTGAATATATATGAAGAAGGATTAATTTAGTTGTACCAAAAACCCTCAAAGATATACAATAGCTATAAATGAAAATTCCTATTGAGTTTCATATTAATTAATTTATCGGTGAGTTTTTTGTTTGTTTCAAAATAAGTATCTCTTAGGACAGCCCAGGAAAGGAAAATAGAAACAGCACAAAACTGGAAACTGTCTGTAAGCCTTTTCCAATTTCCAGGTACCAGAGTGTTTTCTTGTGAAGGGAATATCTTGTTACGGGGCCTATGTGGATTGTACCAGCCTAAGACTTACTACATTTAGGGACATTTAGTGTGAGTTCAAAATAAGAAGTTAATGGCAAAATCACAAGATGGGGTTCATCCCTTCCAATTCTACTTCTTAGAAATAGTAGGCCTACAAATTATGTACAACTTCTCCAGGCTCCACTAGATCAGTCCATATATCCATTCTCGTGGTATTTTCTGACAGAATAACTCCTCATCATGTATGATTAGTAAATGTAAATAAATTAAAATTAAATGTATTTAAATTGATGTCCTTGATTTCAACAGTTAAACTTTAAGTATTCAAATGATAAATATTCTTTTTGAAAAAGCAGAGAACCGTTAAGAGGACTGAGATCAATTTCCTATATATTCTTTTAGTAAGGAAAAGAAGATGCATAAGCATGGTTGAATTTTCCTCAATTCTGTCTCTCCCTCTTTCTTCAAGAGTGAATCCTCTTGGATAAATTGATACACCCCAAAACCAAATTTCTTCATACTGTCTGAAATCAAAGATCAGTCAGAGAGCGAACGACTTTGGAGAGAAAAAAATGAGGAAGAGAGCTGGGAATAGGATAGACTATTGGTTTATCTACTTAGGATAATAAATTTATTTAGAACATTTATTTGCTTCATTCACCAAACACTAAAGTGAATATAATAATGGAATGAGAGTTAATATCAATGGTGGTCAACAGGAGAGGTGGGCTTATTGCAGAGAGCTCAGTTAGGTAGATATTGATAGTCAGTTAGAATGGGGGGCTGGAGATTTAGCTCAGTGGTTAGAGCGCTTGCCTAGCAAGCACAAGGCCCTGAGTTCGATCCCCAGCACCAAAAAAAAAAAAAAAAGGGCCCTGGCCCAAAACAGAGGAGTCACAATAGAGATGAGGCAAACCAGCCTTGTGGTCAGGGGCTGAGGGGATAAAAACTGGGCCCCAAGATGGAGACAGGATGGTGAGGCCCACAAGCCTCCCCAGAGGTAAACAACAGCTCAAAGCTGTACTGGGCTCAGCACCACCTGCCCCAGTGGACCGGAGCACTATAACAAACACACAGAAACAAGATCACAGACACATAGTCAGACGACCAGAGCACTCCAACTCTCACTCTTACCCCTTTCAGAAGCGCCTTTGTTCTTCTCTGGGCTACGTACACATGCCATGTGCCTCCTTTTTCTATTAGATAAGTGCTAGGTAAGTGACTGTACTTGTAATCCTGTAGGTTGAATATAGTTCAATCCAAGTTAACCTGTGATGTGATTCTGCTGCATAAAACTCCCCCAAAGAACCTCGGTGGCAAACCACTTTCCAGGAGCTCCTTTCCTTCCAGAGCTTTCTCTTAATGAACTTTTCCTACCCTTAACTCTGAGTTCATCTTTGGAGTCATGTGACATGAATTTAACACATCTAACAGGTTGGGAGTGACTTCCCTACAACAGGTTTATTCAAAAAAAATGAAGGAGGGTCCTGGGAATTTAATTCAGCACTTAAAGTGTTTGCCTAGGAAATCCAAGGTCCTGAGTTCAATCCCCAGGACCAAAAAAAAAAAAAAAAAAAAAAAAAAAAAAAAAAAAAAAAAAAAAAAAAAAAAAAAAAAAAAAAAAAAAAAAAAAAAAAAAAGAAAAAAGTAAATGATATCAGCAAATATAGTGTGGATTGGAAAGTATTTCACATGGATAAAACCTACTGAGCTAAGTGTGCCTCCTGAGCAGGCATGTACCTCCCCAGGAGAAACCCCTCTAGCAGACATGCTGAAAGAGCACACATTTTAATACTCATTCTTCAAGTGTACACAATTCTTTTCTTCACGCATAAGCTGAGCACAATTGTAATAATTTAGCTCCCGTCCACCAGCCTCCCCCCTTGCATCATCACGCACAGGACAACGAGGTGAGATTCAGGCAAATTGTGTTGGGAACAGAGAGCTGGTTCTGTAAAAATGCAGGCAGCAATATAGACCCATGAAGGATATTATCTCAGGGTCAAATTGTGCCAAAAGGTGTAGTTTTGCAAGATTTTTTTGTCTTAAAACTTGGAAACAGAGTGAGAGGAAAATTTGAGTGATTGGATGGTGATTCTTAGCAGGATGTAGTCATTATATGTATTAGTGCCATACGATGATCAGTACTTTGGGAAATATGGAGCAATTTAAAGTTTGGAAACTCAGAAATGATGCCACATCTGAGAAGTTGGATTCAGTTTCAACAGTGGTGTACAAAACACGTTGACACAGAGTGGAAGGGTGCCACTGTACAAAACAAATAGGTAATATATTTGAGGTAATGATATTGAGAGCCATGCTGATGAGAAAAAGTAGAATGGGGGATAAAGAACAATGGTGAGTGCTATTTTAGATAAGATAGAGAGAGAATCTTTCTCCACGAAACACGTAAGTATTTAAGAAAAGACCTGAACACAGGAAGCGGAAGCAAGCCATGAGATTGGAGGACCAGTATCCAGGAAAATGGAAAAGATCAGACATACTGGTTGAGTGCAGCCACGAGCTTTGGAAAGATTGGAGATCGGATAACTTAAATAGAGCAAGGGAAAAAAACCAGAATATGAAAGACCATTACACCAGGATCCTGCATATTTTTAAGGTGTAAACTAAAAACTGCTTCTTTCTCAGCGTATCGCTGCCCTCCCACTAGTCTGAAACATCACTCCACTTGGCTGTTATTGCAGCAACCATCTAACTGCTCTGAAGTTGCTGCTTTAAAGTCCCTCCTCTCTAAATTTACATTCACTCACAAGACAGTGATCTTTTGCAAAAGTAATCCTAATCAAAACAGAACACCGCTTAAGTCCTAAATTCAGAATAACAAAGAATTTGTAACCTGGGCCCTCTTCTCGTGTTCTACGCGGCTGTGACTACCACAACTTTGTCCTGTGTTGGTCATTTTTCTGTCAGTGAGACACAATATCTGACACCCACAACTTAAAGGAGAGCTTTATTTCGGCTCCTGCGTTCAGTCCACATTTGGCCGGCTCTAAATAGGGGAACTGAGGGACAGAGTGCCGGAAAAGCTGTTCACCTCATCCTGGGCAACCAGGAAGCCGAGAGAAGCGAGGAGCCTGGAGAGAAGGTAGGATACTGCACCCTTTTAGCTCACTCACCCAGAGGCCGGCCTCTAAGCAGGGAGCAAATCAGCTGGTAGCATTCCTGCAATCCTATCGCATGCGAAAAGCCCCACCTCTGTACACAGGAGACTTGGGGTACTCTGCAGATCTAAACTGTAGCAGTTCATGTTCAGTTCATCCACCTTCACTCTGGTCCAAGCTCGCTGGATCCTTTGTTGCTCCCCCACAGTGTTAAGGATGGTCCCACACCAAGGTCCCCGCAGTTAGGGTTGGAACAATCTTTGCTCAGATCTCCCACAGGGTTGCGGCTTACTCTCAGATAGGTGTACTAAGGTAATCACAGTAATTTAGTAATGCTTTAACTGACCTGAGTGGTGACTTCATTATTGTGTATTGTATAGCACGTGTGTGTGTGTGTGTGTTCTTTGATACATACAGAATGTTTATAATAATCAGGAAAAAAAATAAATTGGAATCAGAATTTTTAGACAGTACAGTTAAGACTTTCATAGCCTACGGCTAACTTGAACCCTCATTGCTCGTGCAATTGGCAGGTTTTGAATCTTTCTCTGTGTTACACAAGTAAGTTTATCCTTTGTTTATTGGAAGTGCATTTTGAATGTGAAGAATATGATAATATTTGTGAATAAATAATCATACAACTTACATCTTTTCTAGGAAGCAAAGTTAAAACATTTAAAATATGTTTTATGCTACATAAGAATGGCTCATTTGAAATAATTCAAGTTAGCAAATGCACACTCTTTCTTCCTTCTTTGAGATGTATCCTTGGGCATTAAGTACCATAAACTGTTGCACATATGGGGTGAATTTTTAGAGAGAAAATCACTAGCACCTGGATTGCAGTAATATTCAAAATGTCTTTTGTGAGTTTCCAGCTGGCAATATATCTGCTCACAGAGACTATATGCTCAAAAGTTAAAGCACTTTTTCTTTTCCAGACCACCTATCTCACTTACCTAATTTCTAACCCATGTCCTATGCGTCTTTAATGAATTTTTTTTGTCCTTGCCTGATCTTTCTAATTCTCAGAAGATGATGTTTTATATCTTGGAAGACGCTGTAAGCTTCAGAATATCTCAGGTCAGGTAACATACATTCAAAGCACATGCTATTAAATTTATGGTAATTAATTTAATCACTTAACATGTAAATTATCCAGCAATTACAAATTTAATGCATATCTGTTTCTGCATAAGTCATTAAGTAATAATTTGAATGAATATATTATAAAGAAACACTTTAGACTCTTTTTGCAAGGACAGAAGTCTATCTAGCATTCCTTGAAACCAAAAAAGAAAAAGAAAAGAAAAACTCTCTACAAAATTTAACAGCATTCTTTTGTGTCTCTAAAGAACAGAGAACTTTTTTGCCCCAAAGCAATTCCTGTCCATTAGAGGTATTTGCCAGATGACGAAAGATCTTCTACACTGGCAGATCCAGTGGCGATTTGGAAGACTTCTCTACCACCTGCAGCTGCACCTGCTGTGAGATTTTACTTGTGGATTCCTTGGTGAGTACAAAATCTATTGCTTAGATTAGTAAAATGAGCCTGATCCTACAAGTAATTTTCTAACATAGTTAAGGAGTTTCCCTGGGTAGGAATGGACTATACAGATATGTTTTCTCTTGTAAATTTATATGAACTAATGGATGCATAAACAATAAATAAACTGTGTATTGGGATATAATTTTCCTCATTAACTAACATTATTATATGAAAATTGCCTAGGTGAGAATTCACTATAGAGTCAGTCCTTGGATAAGTAGCATGTTTAAAAAGAAAAAGAAGGGGAAAAAAAAAAGAAAGCAATTATCTCTGAAATTCTCTGAAATTCTCTGTTTTTCTATTTAGTGATTTCATTTGCTACTTACAGTAACTTTTTAAGGTATTTGTGTCTTGTGTTTGTTAATGTTTTAATTTTCCTAAAATAAGTAGCCTTTGACTTTTCAAAGGAGACTTAAAAATGAAAACTCTGTAACATGTCCTGGAAGGCACTGGAAGGCACTAGTCCATGTAGCCTCAAAATATCTCTGATCTCAGCTATTAATATTTTCCCCAATTGTATCAGCCATTGCTTACTAGAGAAACAGATTTAATGTGAGATGTACCATTATACAAGGATTTACAACACAGGCTTACAATGGCCCCCTACAGAGTCAGGTGTGGAATAGTGGAAAGGGGCTGTCTGCACTTGAGATCCGAAGGATCCAGTTGAAGGCCTGGGGCTCATCACATGCCCCATGTGAGTTTATATCAGGAGGCCAAAGGGGCTTCAGGGTCTGCGGTCGAAGACTGATGGGTCTGTGTTGGAGGCTGAAGAGTCTGCGCTGGAAGCCAGGAGTTGATGCCCAAGGTAAAGGTGAAGACTGGCGCTCCTCTGAAGAAACAGAAACAGCTTTCTTTGTTTCCCTGTTATTCCATTCAGGCGACAAGCCTATTGGTTGGTGCCACTCACACCCAGGTGAGTCTTCTGTTTTCAGTAAATTCCTTCAGCCACGCTCACACTATGCTGATCCAATTTGTTTGGGCATTTCTTACTTGAGTTAATACAATCAGTTAACTATCACTCAGTATTTAATAATGGCCCCAGTTCGTATTGGTCCAGCCACCCTGATCTCCACAGGCTATCTAACAATACTAACAGTCCCCTTGCCTTGCACCTTCAAATGCTTTTCCCTAGATCTCAAACACTCATTTCCCCATACATCTGCATAGCTGGGCTTCTTCACTTCATTTAAGTAGGGTTGCCCAAAACACTTTATCAAGTGCATAAGGGCCTGGCACACACAGCCGTTCTCTGTCCTTTTACCCTGGCCCATTATTCCTCTGTTTTGCAGTACCAAAAACTATGTCGTAGATTTCTTTGGGTACCTATTACCTATCTCCTCTCAAACAGTGAAAGATCCCCAAGAACAAGGACTTTTTGATATTTTTGCTCACGAATTAAAGCACCTGGTAATGAGTAGATACTCCACAAATATCTGCTCAGTAAATTAATGAATAAATGCTGCATTAGACTCTGGTATAGCTTTTAAGACCATTTTTCTTTATCAGTTTGTAAGTTTATTTTTCAAGAATAAACAATTAAGTTTGACTTTTTCTTATTATGATATTGGTATTTTCATGAATGACAAAATAACCTTTCCATAGGAAGACTCTAATAGTTAGAAATTGTTGTACAGTGAGAAGATATATTTTGGAGAAGATTTAGAGCCACTTTCTGCTTCATAGTTCCTTGTACCATGCATATTTCTAAGCAAAAGAAAATTGAGCTCAGTGGAAGAGCCGCAATTCACTTTTCTCAATAACGAGAACTCTGGATGTCCATGAATGTTCATATAGGTTTAGTGGCTCAATATTGTTATATTTAGCAGGAATATCTGATAGTTCTTGGCCTTTCCTTCGTGGTAGCAAGAGTACTGAAAATCGTGACATCTCTTCATCTTCCATGGTGGGATACCTAACAAAAGGGTAGAGATTAGTAGAAAAGCAAAATTTCCTCAGCCAACCCAAGAAATCATCCACTCATTTTCATCATGGGTGTCAGATAGGACAACAAGTGGCAGTCACGCTGGAAAGAATGAGTAACGTGCTTCTCCAGTCTCTTAAGTGAAGGGGACAAAAGAAAGGGTGGTAGACTTTGGTGGGCAACAGTTAAATCAGAACAGGAGGCCTAGGAGGTCATTTGTGAGCTACTTCCGAAGGAAGAGTAGGGATTAGGTAGACAGTTGTCTAAGAGTAAAGAATAGTCCAGACAGAAGTATTCTCCTGGCAAAGGCACAAATGCATCAATCACAGAGATTACTTATATCACTGGAACTACAAATTAGCTCCATGTGGCTGCAAACAAAATCATGTAAGGGACAGCAGAATATGAAGCTACAGACACTTGGGGCCAGCAAAGGAAAAGTCTTCAGAGATAAATAAGAACTGATAATTCATTTCACAATTTTCAAGAATCTGTTGAACTAGATCTAATTTGCACTGTAGAATGATCTTCCCAACAATAATTTGGAGAATAGGTTGATTATTGAAAACACAAATGAGAAAACAAAATATCAATTAATAGTCAACTGCAAAAAAAAAATCCAAGCTAGAAATAATTTGTGTGAACAAGGTGAGGTGACACAAGTTTGTGATCCCAGCACTCTGGGAGGCTGAAGCAGGAGGATTGCAAATTGGAGCTCAGTGTGTACATTTGGAGACTTAGGAAGACCCTGTTTCAAAAAAACAAAGTTTAAAAAAGTTCTGGGGAGGTATCATTGTGAAAATACTGGGTTGAATCTCTAGTAATGAAGTAATAATAATGGTGATTTACATGAAGCAAATAATAGTAGGAATGCAGAAAAAAGGAGTTAAAAAATTTCTATCAGAATGGAAAAATTCAATGTTAGTTCATTAAATTTCAAGACAAATCTTTCACCATAGTCACTTAACCTACATTGTACCAAATCAGTCTCATTAAATAACACTTTCTTTACCTCCTCCATTTTTCCTCACTATGAAAAGGTACCTTTATGACTTCATAAGCTTCCAAATTGTCTTTTAAATTTTGTGACCTATAACTTCTCATATACTATATTCTCGTATACCATATTTTGGTTCCCCCATCCCATCCCATCCCAATGTTCGTGACTGGTAAAACCCTGAGATCAAGTTGATAAACTTTTTCCGAAATGCTCTAATTTAGGGTGTCCATAAACTGATTTAAAACTGAACTGGACGGATTTAAACAAATACGTCTCCATGAATTTCACTTGCTCCCTCAATCCTGACTTAAATTTTAAATTACTTCCTATGGTGTTCTTGGTTACAATGGTTTTTGTATTGAAGGTAATTGTCTTAACTTTCTCCACGATTTTGATTCTCTATCCATTTTTACTGAACCATTCGATTCTTCACACAGAAAACTGGAGCCATCAAAGAAATTCTGATTTTCTTATTGAATCAATATATCTAGTAGTATTTGAATTTGTAGCCTCTTCCTTAATTATTCACATGAAAGAGAAAAACTTTCTTCTAAAATCTAAGTCTTCCATCGTGCCGAATTTCAATCTTCACTTGAAATCAGATAATTTTCTTTTTTGCCTTTTCTCTTTTAGATTTACAAACTATTTTTACTTCTGATCCTATCCTGGCATCACTATTGAATTATGCTTTTTCATTTGAAAAGTACCATCATTAAATTTCATTTTTCATCACATCTTGTCTTTTCTAATCCTGTCACATTTGTGATATTTTCCTCTCTGCTTATCTCTTTCTTCCTCTCTCCTATTTCTCTCTTACCTTCTTTTTCACTTTACCCTCATCTCTCCCCTCCCTGACTTAACCATGTATCAATACAAGGAGCAACAGATACAGAAAAAACTTAAATATAAGCAAGAAAATGAGGAAATAGAAACATCACATTTCTACTTTCCAAAGAGTCTCATATGCTTACACTATATCTCTTCTATGTTAATCTTTATTAGATGTGAGACTATACCATAAGGACATCTCTATATTCACATGGAGATATATGGGGTACCCCAAATAAGAGCTTACTCTATGCATGTAATCACAATTTCCTTTTTGGTAAATAATGTCTATCTATTGATTACATTTTCATATAATCTACTGTCTAGTCATCTTCGAATTCTCTTAGTTATTTCAAATATAGTATGTCCTTCATAGCTGACTTGTCAAACTTAGTGTTTAAAGATCGTGTGTTGCATCTTGCTAAAATGCCCATTAAGCATTTTGAATTTTTGTTTGTTTTTTTCTTTTGCCTTAAACACCTTTTGTCCCTTTTTAAACAGCGACCCATTGAGGAGATGATCACACTGTCTTTCCCACTGATGGCTTCCTGTTTGTTTGCTCATTAAGTCACGTGACTTATTCTTTTACCGTAGATGGGATAGATAGAAAGGTAGATACATACATACATACATACATACACACACATGCATATACATACATAAGTAGATTTACAGACATCTGAAATATATATCTAAAATGACTAGTGGATAAAAGTTAAACATTTTTGACTAGTAATGAAGACAGATGATAAAAACTTCCAGTTGCATCATAGCCGAAGTTAAATATCTGATTAACCCAACATGAATGATGGTAAGATTGACCACTATTTTAGACTAATGACAGTGTAACCTTTCCATTTTTGTTGTATTTTTCTCACCACAAGTAGAAAATAATTTCCATGTTTTTTCATACTATTCAAATATCAAGTCTCTTAATCCATTTAACTAATGAATGTAAAAATTGCTTTAATTTGTCATTTGGTTTAGATTTGTAAGATGAACAAATATTAAAAAAAAACTCTTTAGTTTCATCTACATTCATTAGCTTGCATTCTTTGGGCATCAGGCACTTTTCTCATCAGTTGGAATTTTATTCAGAAGTTTGGTTTCTCTTGTAAATATGTTGAGGATTAATTACACATGATCAGAGTCAGGAGCTGCTTTATTGTTACTCCAGCTGTGCAAAGGTCCAGTGTGAAGCACTGCGCGCTGGTCTTCAGGTTGTCTGGTTGCGGGTAGCCAGGACATGCCCATCCACGAGTTAAACAGAGCAGGTTTGTTGCGCTGGGCTGGGTCGCAGGGAGAGCAGAAGGCCGGCATCCACTGTGAGCTGGGTCCCGGCTTCAGTCAAGCTTCCTTGAATAAACGCAGGCTCTACGCCACCTGCCCCCGTTCTGCCGCTTAGACTTTGCACCCGGAGGCTGCATGTTTGTCTGGACTAAAGCGACGCAGCATGTTTTTCTGGGCGGAGATGAGAGTGGAGAACAGAATATCTCATCAAGACCCCTCGTACCTCAAGATGTTACATTTCAAGCGCATTCTACATTTATTCTTCAAAGATTAAAATCAAGAAAGAGAGAAGAACTGGATCTGCCCAAGGCCACCTCGAAAACTCCCTAAAGCATAACTGTTTCGCTTGGCTTTTTTGTTCTGTCTCGTTTTTGCTTTGACCTCGTAAGTTTTTGTGGATTTGATGTGTTTCGCCACTCTACATTTATTGGGGCTTCGGATTCGCGGTTGTCACACCACGAGTGTGAGAATCAATTCCTATTAAGTCCAATATATTTTTTTGCCAGAATGATATTAATCCGAAAAGTTTCCTGGCTCTCTGGTAGAAAATAGTTGATTGAAGCATACCATGTATCTTTGCCGCCCCAAAACAGTAATTTCCCCAAGAAATATTCTTATTTTTTAAAATAAGTGCTAGGATTATAGAAGACCCTGTTTCTCAGAGCTGATCCTTCTGTGGCAGAAGGGTAAAACATCCAGGTAAATGTATTAAAATAGTAAGAATTATTATGTTTAATAAGATGGTAAATTTATATTTTGGTACTTTAAATTCAATTTTAACCTTGTATTGATTTTATAATGCCATCTCTTTTATTTCCTTTATTTTATAAAGTTTGAAGTTATTAATTCATTTATATAGTTAATTTACTTCGAATGCATGCCTTCGATAATTTCATTCATTACGGTTTACTTTTTCATTTCTTGAAATATCATTTATTTGTAAACTTATTCCTGATTTTGTAATATAGTCGGATTCATCTGTTTCTTTTGGTTTTATTTATGAGATTTAAAAATGTGACTGCATATCCAAGATTAAAAGTTAAAGTACTTTAGCTAAACATATGCGGAAAAGTCTTTTTGCACTGCTCTTCTTCCATCTCGTATTTCTTTTACTTTTCTTATTTTCACTAGGTTAATGATTACTGTTGTGTGTGTGTGTGTGTGTTGCCAATTTAAACAAAACAGTATATGCATTAGAGCTCTCTCTTACTCAAAAGTTAACATATAATATACAATATTTGGTGTCTCGCCTTCTTAAATTCGCAGTATGTCTTGGAACTGTCTTTACATTTGTACCCTACTCTTTAGGTGGCATATTAGCCTATTATGGAGATGTGTTCTCATAAGGCAGTCGGTATATTATTGGATATATTCTTCAATAAACAATGCTACAATAAATAGCTTGGAATTGTACCATTTCATATTTATTCGGATATACACGCATACTCTAATTAGATTCTTCAACTCGAGATTGCCGTGTAAATAGTTACGTGTATTTGTATATTCAGATACTTTTCCAGAAAGTTTTAAATCAACTTCCCTCTTACAACAAGAACAACAGTGTATAGAAATGCATTCTCATAATCTTGCCGCCAAATATTTGACTTCATCTACTTTGTATGTACAGTTTAATTTTAATTTGTAGTTCTTCTACATGAGAAAGGTTGAAGTTTCGTGTATTGAAAGAACTTTTATATATGTATTGTTTTCTGTGTACTGTCTGTGTTTTTGCCATTTTTCTATTGATTTTTTTGTTCTTGTTTTATCAATTAGTTGAAGTCTCTTTATCAAGATGTATTAGCCTTTGGTGATTTAGATGGCAGATATCTTTGCTCTCTTGGTTATTTTCATTTTCCTTTTTAACATCTTCTTTATGTTTGGTGTTGCGTTTTAGATTTTTAATGCACTCAAATTTGACAGTCTTTATTTTTTGTCCAAGGCTTTGTGGGTTGGCAAATCCAATGTGGTGAATTTATAGATGCGGCATAACAAAAATATTTAGGTAACACTCATTCAGAGAATGCAGGAAGTGCCACGCCTGAGCCTGGACCGAGCTCCTGTGGAGGAAACCTCCTGCCAGATATGTTCATATGCTCTGGCTCTCGGTAACCTGTACCCACCGCCATAGCAACGGGACCTGCCGAGTCTGTATATCTTCTTGCCATGGAATCTCGCTTAAACGTGTCTCCAAGTGATAAGCAACTACGATTTTTAAAATTATCCTTGTTTATTTTGCTAAGTATTATTTGGATTTCTGTGCAACTATAACAAAATATTGAATGGGGTTTATTTACATTGCAGTTTATATTCACTGCAGTGTAGAAATAAAATATAATTTGTTTTGAAGAACACAGAATATCCTTGCATAATAAACACAAACATACTAATGAGTTCATTAAGTGTTAAATTATTAGGTAATTGATATTTTAAATACATTATATTATGCAAAAGTCCTTGGAGGATTGTTTCATTGCTATTTTAGAGTGTTTATTGACATTTGGGGAAATTAGCTAGAAATTTTGGACGGGCTGACTATATTATTTTTCTCCTTTTATGTAATAGAATTTAGGCTCTCTCTCTCCAAAAATGTATCATGCAGCATATTTTCCAGCATAAATTCCATTCAGATAACAAGCTTACTTGAACTTGTGTCATTTCTTTTTATTTTCTTTAATTTTTTTAAAATTTAAATCTTCGATGTATTTGGAGTTATTCTCTTATTCATGTGATCTCTATATTTCAATTATTTTCAACTATTATTTTAATTATTTTTTTTATTTTCTCCTTATGCTTACTCAGCTCTTCCAACTCCACTTACTAATGGAATCCATCTTTACTCAACTGCTTTAAAGAATCTCATAAACTATATTTGCTTTTATGCTTATGCCTCCGCCTTTCTAAACCTCAGGCTTTCGTACCTCAGGCTTTCTAGTTTTCCCATTTTCTACACCAGTGATGGCAAACCCCTTAGAGCTTTCACTGATAACAAAAAGTCTGCTGTGCCACGCACATGCCGTAGGTTCACCACCACTTGTCCACCTTGTCCTTCATCAATCTTCAGCATTCTTAGAACTTCATTTTCTACATGGTAGTGCCTCTCAAATATAAATTTCCAGCCCAATTCTAGCATTACATCAAAATATCTTCATGAGTATTTGACTGCTTTCTTGTCCTAAAAAACTATCAGCCTCAAAATGTGCATAACTTAGACACATTTCCCTTCTGTGCCTCTCCAAGATCCCACATCACTACACTGGCTGATCACCACCTCCTGTACAGTTCCTCAAATATTAACTTTCTCAGTGCCACATCTGATCATTCATTAAATTCTTTATTTTTGATTCCCAAAATAACAGTCAAAACCACTCTGTGCTCTCCACTGCCATTTCCTTTACCATTCGCCAAGAAATCATGGCCAGGAATCTTTCTTTTTCTTCCTCTATGCATTGACAAGGTGCTTCCATTGGCCAACGTTTAAGATAATTTACCTGCTGTCCTCAACTTCCTGTGCCCTTCTGTGATTTGCCTAATGCAGTGCTTTACCCCAGAACCTCTATACTATTCAATAAACAAACAGTTAATGCCTGGCACATCTATAGTTCTGCTCTATGTCCTGCACTTCTTTGGTTGAATGTTAAACATGTTCGACCACCCTAAAGGCCCCACTTCCCAACCACTCCTGAATGGTCCCTCAAGGATTTTGAAGAACTCGCCTTGCGCTCACCACATCTCAGTGACTCTGGGAACCGCACTTCAGCACAGTGAGAGGGCTAGCCCCTGGCCACGGCTCCAGTGCCTCCTTTTCTCAGCCCTTCAGGAGCTAGTCCAGAATGCACAAGGAAAGAGGGCATTCTTCAAAGACAGCATTGGCCATGAACAGGCAAATGTCTGGTACCTCTCTGTGCACAGACTTACCCTAGGGAGAAGATGTTCAGTGATACTACAAAGACCAAAAAATTACTAAAGGAAATTTTTGAATGGGTTTCAGGAAAGAAGTCTTAATACACAAGTACAGGATCTGGCCTTAGATGTGAGTGGTCTGTATGAGGTAGCAAGAGCATACTGGGGTTGAAGTAAGGAATTCAGTGTGTGCTTAGCATGCATAAGATGCTGGGTTGATTCCCCAGGACCAAAAAACAATAAAATAAAATAAACCTTCAAGAGGAAGACATAGAGTACGTGCACAAATGATGTGAGGGAGTAGATGTGAATATGGAAGCCCGCATTTTTGCCCACCTTTTCAGTAAAATAAGAAATATATCAACTATGCCTAGTGCCTCGTGCCTCTAATTCCAGGACTGTGGAAGGCAAAAGCAAGAGGATAGCAAGTTAGAGCCCAGCCTGGGAAACTTAGTGATAACCCGGCTCAAAATAAAAATAAATAACGTACAGTGAAAAAGGACTGCAGACATACTTCAGTGTAAAGGCTCTGGGTTCAATCTACAGTACCACATGCATCAAAAAAGAATTACATCAAATGTAAGAGTATGGAGAAGAGATAGTGGAAACGCTCTTGTTCAATCACTACATTTCCGTGCTATGTATTCACATGTAACCTTTTCCTTTGTAGATGCGAACTAATAATATTTGTCTTTTTTTTAATAAAACATTTGTTTAGTCTAGGTATTTTTTGCTTTTCTAGTACAATATTGAATCAATAAATTTTGACCTGTACTGGCAACAGCAAACAGAAAAAACAATACTAGTTGAATTGAATTAAAATTAAAAGTATGAGATTAAAGAGAACATAATGGCATGGTATAGAATGAGATAGTGTGAAATAATTTCCAGTTTAGATGACCTATGACTATTAGCTAAAACAATAAAAACGAAAGGATTCAGTAAGAGAAGAATGTTTCTGCAATGATACGTTTGATTTTAGAGATGTTGATTTTCATGAAACTGGATGAATCCAAAAGTGGAGAGCTTACGCCACAGGTAGCATATACAGGTGCAGAACACAGAGTGCAATTCAGGCCATATGCGTGTGTTATCATTAGGCTTTAATGCTGTACTAGTATTTTTTGGGGGGGATTCTGGGCATCAAACTCAGAACCTTGCTTTTGCTAGGCGAGCGCTTTACCACTGAGCTAAATCCCCAGCTCCTGTATTAATATTTGAATTTATGTGTGTTTGCAGGTATTCTCGTCTGAGAATGCTTTGTGATTAGAAGACAAAGATGTAAAAAAAAAATACCTGTGATGACACAAATGATTACCTGGTTATTTGAACAGAGATATGTTTCCTGAGAAATATAGAGATGCATTTGTGTTTTTTGAAAGATAATATCGAACTCTTTTATTGCACAAGTCAAAACTGGTAAGGATCTGGGTCAATTTTCATTTTCTTCCTTAGTAGTCACAAATATTCACAATTCCACTGCAAGAGCCATTGTGATACTCACTATGTTTTCATCTTTGTTCTTACCATGTGCCTTGTTTTTATAATTTTCCACCAATAGATCCCTAATCTGCCAAGAGTAGAGAACAGCAAATTTCTACTGCTGCCGTCTGGGACAAGAGCAAGGCCTTCATTGGCAACCACATACAGGAAATGTGTTTAAAATCTTATTTTAAAATGCATGTAAATGGGGTTGGGGATTTAACTCAGTGGTAGAGTGCTTGCTTAGCAAGCACAAGACTCTGAGTTCGGTCCCCAGCATGCCCCCAAAAGAGAAGCTGCATGTAAGTTATGTCAATGCTACTCTTGGTCTACTCTCCAAGCCCAACTCAATGGCAATTTCTCCATGAAAAAAGAAAAGAAGGTAAGAAAAATAATATATTTGACCCCTTGTCCACTTCAGAAAGATTTATCTCTCTACTTGCTATTATCTATCTTTTGGTTTGTTCTTTATTTATAATTTGGGTTTCTTAAATAACACAAAGATGAAATATGTTTGAAATAACATGTAGGAACCAGCAACTAAATTGTTTTGTAAGAGTTTGTTTTATTAAGTAAGTTCCCAGTTTTTTTCTTTCCTACTGTTAACGCTGATCCTTATTTATTCAAGCTCCATTATGTAATAATACATTTTTTTATTTCAAAACGTCTATAATCTTATTCTCTATTATATGAATATAGCCCTGTTTGGGAACATACAGCTTGACTTGTAGAGTCCTGAAGATTTGTCTGCACCACCAATATCAAAACCAGGGGAGAACTAATCCTGTTAACATGCAAAGACATTAAACCCTGCAGAAGTCTTTAGCGAAAACAAATACACACATGTGAAAAAGAAAAACTTACACTTTGAGGTCCAGAGGGTAGTTGCTGGTGACAATTTTGCAAAGAAATAAACAGTTTTCAATAAATACAAGTTTTATTGATGAGCTAAGAACTTGTTTTCTCCATTCATCAGATGCTAGGAAACATTACAAGTCCTGCAAAGAACAGATGCTAGCAAAATGGCTCTATTGGTTTGGCTTTTTTATTTTAGACATATTCTGTTGAAACTTGAATAGTAGAAATACCATAAACTATTTTACTTATGGCATCAAGAAGAATTTTAGTGCAGTCTCTAGTGAATTCTCATTCTTTTAGTTACTTATTAACCCAAACCTTTTAAAAATTATAAGAAGAATCCAGATTGTTAAGATTCATTTCCAAATAGTAGATGTGTTTTTCTGTGACTGCTTGCTTTTGAGGCTCCTCTTAGGTAAACTCTGTGTACTCATGTTTTTCATCTGCCCTCCTGGTCCTTCTGCCCTGGCTCTTGTGTTTTTCCATTGTTGATCGCTGTCAAAAAGCTGAATGGATTCACTGTCTCCATGTAGAGTCGCTACCTTCACTTCAATGTGCGTTACATTTTAGAGCAGGTTGTCAGGGCTCTGAGGGAGAGCAAAAAGTGTTTGTAAATATGAGAGAGAACAGTGCAATGCAAGTTGATGATGAGAATAATATTGTGAATAATGCACCGATGAAGTGAAAAATATATATGCACTGCAATCACCACAAGCCTACTCCTGATCTTGCATGCTGCTTGGCTACCTTTGAACAATTTGAGGAACAAATCTAAGAACAAAAGATTTAGAACACGCCAATAAATGAATCCTTGCCTGGCTTGTCAAATTGTGCGTACTTACTTTACAATTTATCACAGCTGGCATTGCTGACCCGACTCCAGGCTAAGAGATTCAAGAGCAGCATGGTCTTATGCCTTAGCATACTTGCCTATAGAGATATTTTGATGGCTTCTTTGGAAAAGTGTATCATGCTCAGAGACAAAATAAGTAGGAGGTTTTAACCTCCTAAGTGCTGAAATATAATTTGTTTCCTTTGCTTTTTAAAATTTTGATCATTTGTTTTGTTTCACACAAGGTTTGATGTTTCGCTCAGTTAGATTGTGAGCTCCTGTAGGATGCAAGCTTAATTTATGCTGTCTAGCAGAGTATGAGCTACCAAGGGCTAGTGACTGTATACAAAAATGAAATGCTGGAGACATGGGAAATAAGACTCATTGGTTTATGGGTAAATTCTACATTCGTGTACTATGCTAAACCTCATGTGACATCCTTGAGAGCCAATGTGATGCAAGGGCCTCCAGTCCATGGGAATTTCTTTCTCTGTTCCTCTACAGATAGTAATACATGCGAGAAACCGAGAAAACTTCAGTAGAGAATAAGACATTGTCCCTCCTACATTTGCGAAGCTTACATTCTAAATGATATGACAACACTACAAAATGAAGGATTTTTAATTTTAATTACAAATTGACTGCACTAGAAGCAAATATACAAGATACAATGTATGGAAACTGGAGGGAAAAAAAGAACTAATCTGGAAGATTTTGTAATAATGTTTTTTGAGGACATGACATTTCAATTGAGTTTTTTTTTTTTTTTTAACCAAGAACATGTATTGGTATATTGTCCATATAATGATCACATTCATCACATTTATTTTGTACCTGTACATGATGAATCTTGGTTCCCCCCTCTTCCTCACCCCTCCGTTCTGTTCCCTCCTTCCCTATTTACAGCAGGTTTATTCACATTTCTCCATGATTTACCTTTCTCTTTTCTTTCCTTTTTTTCCTTCCTGCTTTCCCCCCATCTCTCTAGTTCTCTCCTTTGTATATTATCTTCCTTTTCTATAATATCTATCACACCTCTTCGTCCTTATTTACAGTTATGATTTCTCATATCAGAGAAACAATTCGATGTGTGCTCATGAGTGTCTGATTTATTTCTCATCATAGTATGTTCTCAAGGAACATCCATTTACATACAAATGAGCCTAGCTTATCCTTTTTTATGGCAGAGTAGTACTCCATTGTGTAGAAAAACCACATTTTCTTTAGCCATTCATTGGTTGTTGGGCATTTAGATTGTTTCCAAGAGTTAGCTATTACAAATTGTGTTGCTGTGAACATGGTTGTGCATATATCCCTGTGGTATGATGATTTTAATTCTTCTGGGAAGATCCCCAGTAGGAGAATAGCTGGATTGAATGGAACCTCTAGTTGTAGATTTTGAGAAATCTCCATATTGATTTCCACAGTGACTGGACCAGTCTACATTCCCCAAAACAGGGGAGGAGGGTTCCTTTTCCCCACAGCTCCAGCAGCATTTGTTATTGGTTGATCTTTTCATAAATACAGTTCTTTCTGGAGTGAGATGGAATCTTAACATTGTTTTGATTTGCATCTCTCAAATGACTAGTGATGTTGAACACTTTTTCATATATTTATTTGCCATTTTTATTTCTTCATCTGAGAAATGTTTATTCATTTCAGTTGCCCATTTTTCTGTTGAGTCTTTAAATTTGGGAGGTTTGATTTTTTTTTTGAGTTCTTATTCCATTTCAATTGAGTTTTAAAGATCAAAATGATACATAGGTTCAAAAAAGAAGATTCCAAACAGAAGGGAAAGTAAATGCAAAGATTTTGAAAAAGAAAGACTATAAAAACATTAGCATCTAGAGAAAACAATTTCACAAGGCTGAGAGCTTCAAGAGGTAAGTGGTGGTAAATAATGTCATCTCTGTAAAGAAATGCCTACAAAGATTTAAGAAAACTATCATTTAAACCAAATGTCATAGGTTTGTTTTAATCATGTTGCCAATGTGAGTATGAACCACTGCTGCCATATTTTCTTGCATAGTAACTATTTCATTCTGCTATTGTTATAAAATATTTAGATTTAAATCACACAAGAAGAGACTTAGCAAAACGGGTAAGAGCTGTTCAGACTTACTCTATAAATTCTCACATAGTAGACTAGATCAGTCTCACACAAACACATTTATGCCTCAGTTATCCAGAGTCACATTTTGCACTGTGTCTTGCTCAGGCTCACTGCTGGCTCCTACCTTCACTTCCTTTGACCTCTGCTCACTTCCTTTGACCTCACTTCCTTTGACCCTTTGACCTCACTTCCAAAGGCTCATTTCCTTTGACCTCCACGACATTATCTCAAAACCCTTCTAGTCTCTCTCTCTCTGTTTGCTACTCCATTTAGATAGATACAAGTAGCTGGATTTCTGCCTTGACTTTCTTTACTTTTCTCTCTCTACTGTGTTCCTTAACAATATTATAAAAACTTGGAACACTGTAGTGGTTGATAATATTTATAATGAAGGTAAACTTTCGTTTGAACCGTTCACAGATATTATGGTGTTTTTCTCTTTTAATAAGATGCATTATTGTAATTTTCCATTCAAACAGCCAGCATCTATCTCTACTTTTTCTTCCTATTGTGGTATGCAGTTTCCCATGCAGATCCCCCCACAGGACAGCAGCAGTAGTATTCTCGTTTCATACTTGAAATCTACAAGCCTTAGCACAGTGAAACAACTTGCCTAAGATCACACAGTAAGTAGCAACAGATCCAGCAGTGAAACTAGGCAGGCTCATGAGCCTCAATTACAATACTGCCTCATGAACGATTGACACAGTAATTAGAATCAACCCACCACAGATTGTATGTGGTGACTGTAAAACTGTGAAAATTGTCAAGACACATTTTGAATCCTTACCACATAGTTCTTAGCTTTATGGCTCTGGAAAAATTTCAGAACATCTCTGAGTTTTATTTTTCATCAACAAAAGTAAGATGTGAGTCATTACAACCACAGTTTTGTGATGGTATGTGAGGAAAGCCGAGGATTCTGTCTGGAATGCTGATTATATACAAAACTTTTATTATTCTTGTTACTTTTCAAAGTAAATATCTCTAGTTTTCAATAGACTCACTATTGAATATCTCTTCTTTGTTTCATTTACTAGTATAAGTATTAATTCTTTTTCTGAGATGTAGATGCAGAGTTCCTCAGCTATTTCTTGTTATGAAGACAAAATATATTGGCTTTCTTGTAGCATCTTGCCAAAAATATAGTACCACATATAGCTGCTATATCTACTGGCCTTTTATATCAATACTCATGCTCCATTTTAAACCCTGTTTCATATATATATATATATATATATATATATATATATATATATATATAGTTGTTTGGATTAGTCATTAATATAAATTTTAAAAAGAATCATCTTTTATTTAGGCTACTATACTTAACTGTATTTACCTTCTTCTCCTTGTATATATCCAACTACTTATTTCTGGTCCTTATCTCTTAGAAATTAAAATAACTCTAAAAACATCACTTTTTTAAGTAATTTTGTAAAAATAAATATTTTTCTCTGATAGATCTCTTTTTAAACACTCAACTTCACCAATATTAAAAATAATAAGGCAATCTGCGTACAGATATTCCTCATTTAAGGGCTTATCTGTTTAACTATTTGGACTTAATACCTGCTGCTTGGATTTGAGACCCACATTCTGACTTATGACACAGGAACGTGAATGGCAGGACCTCCTTATGGTGGCTTCTTCTACACTAGAGTACTGTAATTTTTGCTTATTGTACTGGACAGTACAGTATTATAGTTTAACTTTGTTATACCATACAATACTGCATGTAAGAGTTACACAAATCAAAGGAAAACCATCAAGTTGGAGTTTCATTTGACCATTTCTTTGTTCTAAAATTTTAATGTATATGCTATATACACTTACTGTTTCAAAGTGTTTTCCATGTTTTAGGATTCTAGATTTCCATAATAATCATTGAATTAAAATTTTCCATCTTACTTGACTGGGACATTTAGCTGCTTTGGGTCATGTAAACTTGCCACATATTAAGTTAGTGTTAGCATCTGAGGGAAGAATGATCCCAAGCTATTGACTTGCATTTCTTTCTTTGTTACTGCAAAATAGGAAGTACTGAATACTGAATCATAGTGATCAAGGATTGGAGTCTGAAAGAAGGTGACATGAATTCCCTTTCTTATTTCTGTTCTTTTCAAAGGGCAAAGGCCGTTACCTATTTTTATGAGAAATAATTTTCTCTCACCCTCCCCATTCCTTTCTTTCACGCCTCCCCAATACATTGCAACATGAAATTTAAGTCTTTGGAGGGAAAAACTCAATTTTTCCCTCTCTGCCTCATTCCTTCCTGTATCATCATTGTACTTCAATTGAACACCAAAGTAAAAGTAGACCCAAGGGAAAAATGATTTTCAGATTTCAGAATGTCTGAAATTTTATGAGCAATACATTATATGTATTAAAATGTTGTGTTCTACTACTTTTACAAAGGTAGTAAGTGCCAATAATAGGGGCTTTGACCAGTGACTCTTAATTTTATCCATCATCATTTCTTCACTAAAAATTATGAGTAGTCGCACAATGTTCATTTTTGACAACATAGGAGTTTGCCATAGACTTTGGAAAATATAGTTACTAGTAGCTTTTTTTATTTGAATGTTATTGAGGGATTGTGTTTCTATAGTATATTAGTCTTGAATTAAAGTAGAGAGAGGTAGAAATGCTCTCTGTTGATGTGGTGGCCAAATCCAGTCCTCTGCACACAGCAATCCACATTCAGAAACATACTCTTATTTTCATTTCACTTGCTTGAAGTCTCTCATATGGAGATCGGAGACAGGAGTCTGGAGAGATTTTTGCTTTTCTAGTTTCACTGAACAAAATACCCAAAGTGATTTTTTTCAAAAATCAGTGGGTTTTTTTGTTGTTGGTTTACTTCTATTATTTCTTTAGTTGTTTTTTTTTTCTTTTATTTCTTTTACTTCCTAGAGAACTAGGAATAAAATATAGTTTTCTGGCTCTAATTCTTCTGTTCTAGTGCAGTTACCATTACACATTATGTAGTGTTTCTCATTGCGCACATTTAGTGCACTAGTTCTGTTCCATGCTTGGGTAAACTGATTTTTGATAATAGCTTTTAATTAACTTCCCCGTGATTTTATTTTGAACATTATTCAGCAAAACTTGACCCTTTTGAATAGCACTTTCACAATTAACTTTACATTGGCCTCCCTGGTACTGTACGTTCTGAAATTTATATCAAAATTTGTTTAGAAAAATATTTCTGGGGCTAGTGTATATTGTGTCAGTTTACAACCTCTTGAAGCAGCTTAGTCTTGCTTTTTTTTTCCTCTTTCTCTTCCTCTTTTTGCTTCTCCTCTTTCAACTTCTCTTTCATATCACTCAGCTTATTTGTATATTCTCCTTCTGCAAAAAATGACCTTCTTCATTTATAAAGCACAAGGCATGGTTCCCTCGGTCACATTAGTGTCCTCAGCACTTAAAATAGTGTTGAGATATTAGGTACACACAACAAATATCTAACAATTTAGAAGATTTAGACTTACTAAGCAGCGATTCTGTAAAAACCTTTCTCACAAATACTGTACATACTTCATTTTAGTATCTCAGAGGAAATCAGATTCCATCATACACACATACACTTAGTTTTTTTTAATTTAAATATCCATATAATTCAAACCTACTAACTTGTTTTTTTCAAAAGGAGAACTGAAGATAGGTGATCTTGGGCATCTTTGTGTCTTCACATGTCATATATGTCTACAATAGTGTGTGGGTATCTTTTTTTTTAATTATCAGATACAATGTATAAGCTTTTTTTTAAAATTCATACTTTAGATTTTGTCTGAAATCACAGGAATTGAGTTGTTTGAAATTTTAGAATAAGCTCATTCATAATTTTGGGAATATCTTTATTAACAAAACCAGAATAAATCTTTGCATTATTTTTGTATTTTATCATGAGTCACTTCAGCAGAGTGAAATCCCCAAAAATAGAAGATAAACGCCAGATGGACAGTTGCCTGATTTTTCATGTGAGTTTTTCAATTATTGCTTACTAATTTTGTTGAATAGTTAGAAAAAGAATTTTAACTACTTGTAGCCAGCTGCATATAATATCTCAGGTACTTTATAAGAACTGCAATTCATAAAGTGCCTTATTATATGTCAGACTAAAAAGTACCAAAACTTGCTCTTCCACATTGTGACAGAAGCCCGGCCATATCCAGGCAGTGAGTCCTCTGAACAGAAAATCTAATCAGCTGATGATATTCCCTCCTCCACAAACATAAAAAAGCTCATGATATTGCAAACTATCTTTTGTTTACCACTGCCTCTGCTGTAATTACAACAGTTCTTGACCCATTTTAAACACTCAATAAATACTGTGTCACTTTCTCCAACACACATCAATTGAGATTCTACATGTGACACCCTTTGGCATCTTATGTGCAGCGACTGTCACAAGAAAGACACTGATTGTTCCATATTTGGGGCTGAGAAAATCTAATAAAGACAACATTAATAAAATTATAGTCACAAAGCTAATTTAAATATATGATAGCGAGAAAGGAAAGTTAGAAGTTATTTAGGGGTTTAGCCAAAATACTTGTTTCTATCTTGGATTCAGCTGAAGTTTCTTTAGAAGACTAATGTCTCCCCTAAAAGTAGAGCAGGAGTAAGTGTTAAACATGAAAAGGAGGGTTTCTAGAGCCTTCAATGCCTTCCAGAGGACCTGTGAAAACTCATCCCCATCGTGAGAGATAAACAGGAAGTTCAGTGTAATTTCAAGGACATCATGAAAAATGTGAAGGAAGGAAATAAAGCTTGAGAAGTAAATTAGGGTTTAGACATGCAGGGCTTCAGGGTTATTAAATGTTCTCATATTTATTCTCAAACTTGTGACTTAGCCATTGGAAACATTTAAGCAGAGGGTGCTATCAAGAACTGTGAAGATTCCGAAGTTTTGCCCTTCTTTCCATATAACAAGTACTCTGAAGGCTGATGGAAAAACAAACATCTGAGTCAAAGACAAAGGTCCTTATTACTCATTCACAGCAATACGAGCAGAAATTTGAACATTTATACCAGTCTTTGAAACCTACTTCTCACACACTGATATAAGGGATCCAGGTGATACCTACTATCATGATGATGTCCCATTTCTTAGGAAATCTAAACGTTTCAAATGGAGTAAACTTATTTGGTCAACATATAAGAAGATATTACCTTTATTATACTGGACAGTAAACTAACCTGGCAATTGCTCGATATATGTGTGAAGGAGAAAAGGCACTATCCCTACGTGTCAAGGCTACTTGCTCTACAAATACCTTTCACAAGGAAGCACTGAATGAAATGGTCAGTAGTACTTCTCAAAAGATGGTCAAAACTGTGAAAGAGTCATAGAAAATTGCCTCATGTATCTGTCTTTACACCATTATAGTTGTTACAAAATTAAATATATAGAATTTAGTCTATTGTTTTTCAGAGTCTTCTTGCAAATTATCTATGTTTTATACCACCTATCATGCATAATTAAGATTTTGAAACTTTAACTGTTTCAGTTCTGATTCTCAAATAGATAAACTTATAAACACTTTTAAGCTACTTATACAACTTCATAGCTGTATATGTAATTATATAAGCAAATGTGATGGTTAAGTCCATCAAGTTGATCAGCTCGGGAGCTGACTAGCCTATTAGCACATATCTGGCTGTGTCTAAGTGGGCCACAGAGGCGTGACTTAGGGGTCTATATCTTGTCTCTTGCCCTCTCCTCACTGAACCTCTGCAGTGCTTTCTCCTGATAAAAACTCAGAAGCTTTGCTTTGCCATATCCCTGCACAATGATGGTCTTGCCATGGACTGAAACCACTGAAACTATGAACTTAATTAAACCCCTCCTCACTTAAGTTTTGGGTGTCAGGTATTGTGTCCCAGTGATGGCAAAGTTGATTAATACAGACAATTGGTACCAGAGAAGTGGGATCCATGTGTCAAAAGCTTTTGGAAGTGACTTGAGGGAGGAATTTGGAAATATTTGGAGATATGTGCTGAAGAAGCCATAGAATGCTGAAAGCAAAACAAGAAGGATGATTCTGTTTGGAACTCAAAGGCCAGAATACTGATAGGAATGTGAACAGCAAAAGCCAATCTCAGGAGGTTGCAGCTGGGATAGAGAACTCTATTGGGAATTAGACTAGAGACTATGCATGTCATACTCTGGAAAAAAAAATTTTCTACATTTTGCCATGTCCTGAGTCTTTATGGAAGGCTGAATTCAAAGTTGTGCATTAAATTGATTTGGCAGAGAAAAACTTCAAGGTAGCTCAACATTCAAGTTTTAACATGGGTAATTCTGGCAGCTTTTAGCAAGATTTATAATAAGAACCGGGACCAAAAAACAGAGCAGAAGTATTTAAAAAATTAAATTTGGGCCTGAAAAGGACATGTATGAAACCAAAGACATATGACTGAAGAAGAGAATAGTGTCATTAAAAAATAGAGTATGAATAAAGATGCCTTGAAGGACTTTCAAGAATTAGTAAGATCTCATCCATGTCAGGTTCAAGGGTACAAACTTGTAGCCCTTTCATTTGAGAAGGAAAATCATGAACCTCCTGCTCCAGAAAGGCCACCTAGGGACTTGGTTCCCTGGAATTAATTTCACTCTGATTAACCATGCAGGAATGCAGAGTTGCCAGTTATGCCTGGAGGCAGGACCCCTTGGACTATGGCTATAGCAACCTCTGTCTGCCATGTCTGTCTACAAGGCAGACCTTGGCATTGTTCATATGGTGCAAATTCTACCAGCAGGCAGAATCTAAGTCTTGTGGGGTCATGGAGGCTTCCACATCTAGATTTCAAAAGAAGCCTAGAAGCCAAGCAGGCTTCCTGAAATGGGTAGCTACCTGCAGCTCTGGAAGTAAAACCAAAGTTGCAGTATAGACCTTAGGAAGTCAGAGATGTCAGGAATGTGGAACATCTGCCATGGAAAGCTAACAGGCAGTGAGCTAAGCCAGCCTATAAGAGAGACTGTTTGAGCTAGAACTGGCAAGGCCATAGGGACAGAGCTACTCACACCCTCTGGAACCCACAACTCACCACTCTGTGCTGTGGGGCTAGATGTGAAGCTACAAGAGAACATTTGTCCTGCTACGTTGCTATTGCTATTCTTTTTATATTTCTCATATATCATATTTCTCTGTTTTGGAACGGATATGATTACCCTGTATCACTGTATTTTCGGAAGAAGTAATTTGCCCTTTGAATTTATAGAGTTTGCAAGCTAAGAGCTTGCCTTTAGTCTCAGAAGAGAATTTAATGGATTTCTGAGCAATGTTGGAACTGTTAAAGACTTCAGGGGAGTGAACTATTACATTTTTGGTTGTATTTAGGAAAGCTGTATCGTGGTAGGTAGAATTATGAACTTCTCATTGTCTTTATTTGGAGACTAACTATGGTTTAAGAAAATGTATTTGGGTGTCAAGTTAGTAAGTGATGGAATGTGGCCGGTTTTCAGTGGGTCACAGTATTGTGATCTTGGAGTACATACCTGGTCTCTGGTCACTTCCTCTCTGGAACTGTTTCCATGCTGTGCTTCCCAGCCACCACAAAGTGAGTAGCTTTATTCTACCAATTCTCTTCTGCTGTAATGTTTCTGCCTTGGAGCCAAACAATCATGGACTGAAAAAATCTGAAACTGTGTACTAAATGAAACCTCTTTTCCTTTAACTTGTGGGTGTCGGTTTGTCCCAGTCATAGAAACACGACTAGTACAGCATAGTGAGCAGTTTTAACAGTGAGTCTTTAGTCTTCTACTCAGTTAAGAGTATTACGTGTCACTTATAGAGAATGTGTATTATAAATGGTGCATTTAAAATTAAGAATTTTTAACTTTTGAATATCCTTTCCCTTTAAGCTAATCACAATATTTTATGTGTTGGAAATGCTCTAATAACAGGAAGTCAAAAAGAAATTTTTATTTGAAAAGTGTTAAGAAATATTTATACTTCTATATTTTTACCTGAAAGCAATTATAAGAACTGATTTGCTGTATGAAGACAGATTCGGCAAGTTGTATCTTTTTTAGAAAAACACATTTGCTTCTAAATGATTTGTGTATGCAGCAGCCACTCTTTTCAAAGATATAACCAGTAATCCAATATCACTTTTGGCCTTTAGACACTTCTCCTCAGGGAGATCTGACTTCATTTACAAGTGTAATTTGTTTCAAAATACAACAGATTTCCTTTTCTTAAAATGGTTTGTGTTAGAAAAGGAAATAAATGCTAATAGGAACACAGATGGAGGCTACAGTACTGAGGAAATCAACTCTGAATACATTTGCTGACAAAAATATATTATGTATGACTTTTAGTAAACCCGTACAATTTAAGGAGAAAAAAAATAAGTTTGGAGGAAGGAGAACAATGCAGCAAAGCACAAGCTTTATTCTTAAAACAAATATTTTAGAATGTTTTTATATGCCTACATACGTATGCCTGAATGGTTTTATTTCATGGGAGATTTGAGGAGGCTAACTCAAAACATTCTGGATATAACCTATTAAAGTCAGTAAAATAAATGTTAAATAACAATCAATAAATCATTCCAGTTTTATATTTCAATTGCATCAAATTAGCCTTTGAAAACAAAAATAACAAAAGTAATTGTGTTTCAATATGTAATAACCACTTTGAATCCAAAAGGAAAGGTAAGACTTGAGTAAAGAACAAGTTTTCAATGGACAATGTGAATATAATCATCAGTTGACAATGGATGGATTTCCAGTGAGGTGTTATTAAGTTTAAGGCAGCAAATTGGTCCAGAAGTTAATGGAGCAAAAGATAAAATAAAATGAAATGAAATAAAATAAAATAAAATAATGTAGCATGATACGAAATACCTCAGATATTACAATGGTTTGAGCTGCCATAGCACAAACCTAACTTTCACAAAAATTGTTTTTCTTTAGAGTTTACGGTCTCCTGTAATAATTGTAATCTCACTCATTTCTTCTTATGGACAATGATGGGAAAATCATGTGAAATATTGCTGTTGAGTACATTAAAGATTTTTTGCTGTATAAAAATACTAAAAGCAAACAATTTGCATAAAAATTACACACATACACACACATATATATACATATCTGTGGACTTATTTGTGAGTCTTTATAATGACATATTTTAGTTGTTTAAAGTAAGATAATTTGAAAGTTAATGTCTACAAAATTAACTTCAGCAAACTGTGCTGTAAAATATTTTATACTGATAAGTAGATAATTATATAAAAACATTACTTCTCTCCTCACCTTGTTTCAGTTTTTCCCAATATGTGAATTAAAATACTAGACCAGATTTATTTTAAAATCTTATTAAAACTTTGAGTCTAAGATGGAGTAAACAAGCTGGATAAAAAATTCTTTTAATGAGTCTTTATCCTTTCTAAAAATGAAAAATTCTAATATTAATTTTATGGTAAAAAAAATTAAGACTTACCAGTATTTTCTTCAGATTTTTATACAGTGGAGCAACACTGACATCCAGTAGTTGGTTAAATGAATCTCAGTAAAATTGTTTCTTTGGTATTGATAAAAATATATCTACCTGAAACACATGTTCTCTCACTCATATTCCACATCAAGGTCACTGAACAGTAGTTCCAGAATATTCTTTCACATTTTTCTGGTCCTTTGTTGAAACACTTTAGAATATAATTTGAGGCAAAAGTTAATGTTGTCACTCATAACATTATTCTACCTCAGGAGACACTATTGTGAATCCTGGTGGAGCCCATCATTAGTCCACTGCCAGTGAACCTCCTAATATGGTGCTTCCAAAGTTCAACATTAAGGTGCAAGCAGATCACTCTTGATTTTGTGACCCTCCTCTCAAGAGAGGCCAGTGAGCTAATAGATTAGAAAACGAAATTGCGAAATAAAGACCGGTAGTGTCAGGGAAATGCAGTATCATATCTGTCATTGTATTTCTTCATAGTCTTGCTAATAATATCCCTCAAACTACTTCTTTCAGTTATTTATATCAAAAATTCTACGTATTTTTTCAGGCATTCAATAGCATCGAAAGGCTTTCATCTATGTCTTGAGAGTCATGTACGATACAAAAACTAACAGTCTGAAATTATGTGCCAATGCTAAGGTGCAAATGGCAATTAAATCTCATGACCTAGAAAAAGAGTAAGCACCGCTGTGACTAGTCTCTGAAAAGTAAATATGAACTGAAACTAAGTAAATCACCCTGACCCCAAGTAGTTATTTGTCAGAAAGAATTGTCCCCTTTATAGTCCAGCTTCCTGCTGTTGTGTACAATACATATTTCTATTACCTAAGGGCAGATAAGGTTTAGTCTGTAGCATCCCTACTATTTCGGTCTTCTGCTGTAGTAATGCACAGAGACAAATCCCTTTCTCAAAACCCTCACCTTTTAAGCTTGCCTTTCCATCAGTGCATAACACAAAGATGGCCACTTGGGGCGAGGAAAGGAGGGGAAAGAGAAAACTTAATGAATCGGTAAATGCTTTTTAGGAAAAGTGTAGAAAGTTCTGCGTAAATGATGCATGCTTTTTTATTTTATGAATTTTGTCCTTAACTATAATTCAGAGAGAAAGTTCTGATTATAGCTCTAGCTCAAGCTAATGTTGTGTGTATAACTGGAAAAGTGTTTTATTTCTCTCTGGAACTCGCGTCTTTATATCGAGCCATCCCTTTGAATAAATGGCTATTATAATATCGTATATTTTAGAACAGGCCATATTGCACTTTCTAAAGAGAATCAGAGGCAGCTAAATGTGTCGCTTTGGGATCATTTTAGGGGTATCAACTCTTCAAAGGATCTGCTTGCTTTGGAAATCCTTTTTCCTCTCTACATGCATTCACATGCCTTAGAATAAGCTCTTCACCAAGCCTGCTGCATCCAGGAACTTGCTGTGCTTCTAATAATTACTCACCTTGTTGCTCTTCAGCCTCACAAGAGAAAGCTGCGGTGGAAAAATAGCTCAGTAGTGTGGCCTAGAGAAGAAAGGACGTTTTTCAGACTGCAGTTTCTCGCTTGCTGTAAATTTTCAGTTAACTTCTATGAAGCTTAGCCTGGAAAAAAAAAAAAAAGGAGAAGACTTTATATATATGTAATAAATTTTCTTAAAAATTATGAATAAATGACACCAATAAACTTTTCGAATTTGGTGTATGAGCTGCCCAGAGCATCTAGTCTGAATTGGCCTAAAAAGATTCAAGTTGGCAATAAAAGTGGATGGGACAGCTGTTCCCATTTCTTCCCCTGAAGGGGTCCCATGCCTTTCCTGGCAAAGAATGGGAAGTTGGCTGGTAAGAGAGAAAAAAAAAAAAAAAAAGAAGAAAGAAAAAGAAAAAATTCACTTATGCAATGCCAGAATAACCACAGAAATGTGTCAAAAACAAAATCAATTCAGAACAGAAAAATTGGCACCGTAAAATGAAATAATATCCTTTAAATGAAATTGATAGTTTGTACTATAAAGCTTCAAATTAATCAATAATGATAAATACATAACATGTCTTTATACATAAATACATAACACTTTATTATACTACTCTGCCAACTGTCAATTGTGAAGATGCTTGAAAATATGTTTGATTTTTCTCATCCCACTCTATTCTTTAGAGATCACTGTGAAATTAGCCAAATTATTTCGCATTTCAGTAACTATTGATCTAGTCCTTACTATATACCAATTCTCTGATAAGAATGAAGAACTTAAAGATAAAAAAATCAATACTTGACCTAAAAGTCTCTTATAATTAATCACCGTAGGATGTTTTATAGATATGATGTATCCTAATAACATATTTTTCATAAAAACTCAAATTGCCTATTAGCCAACCTGGTTTTTTAAAATGAAAGACAAGAAAACTCAAAATAAAAGACAAATTATTTTGCGGTTCATAAGCTAACACTTTCAATATTTATAGACAAGTATTTCCTTTTTTGTAGACCCCCCACTGAGTAAGAATGAACACATTAATGCAGTAATACAATAGAAAACATAACTTGGTTGATGATTTTTTTAATACAGTAATATCTACACAAGTGGACATTATATATCATTGATAATTTAAATCGAAACATTGTAACTTAGATTCAAAAGGATATAAATCAGTTTGTGTGAATTTACTCCTAATTTAAGGCATAACTTTTTATAGTGGTACATTCTAACTTAGGTTTATCAAATATAAATGTGATGGGCTTAACAAATATATAAAGAAGCTATTGAATATACAGCATTATGTCAATTTTAGAGTCAGTTTTGACTGAATAGGAATCAACTATAAAAATCACATAATTATAACTTTACAATAGAAGTAATAAATATGGTGTTTATTTTATTCTATAACATATTGCAAATATATTTATATTTTTATTTTAAGTGTCATTTATCATTATCCATGTACTGCTAATGGAACGAATGTAGATACTGGTTCTAAAATGTTGTTCCAAAAGAGAAATTTACATATTAACAAAATATTTGAGATGCACTAAACCTTATTTCATAAAAATATTCCCATGTTCCTAGAGATTAGAATAGCTGGGTGACTAATGTCATTTATAAACAACAGTAGTCAGAAGTGTACAAGTGTACTGATATATAGTTTTATATACAGCTGGATTGTTTTGCTATCCTTGTACTTAAATTTAGTTCTCATCTACTTATTTCTAATGCCATTCTTAATGATACATAATATGCTAAAATATTTTTATTAAAGAAGATAGTATTCTAGCATCCATACTATACCTTCAGTCATAAATATACATTTTCAGGGGGTCTTAAGTTTACAAATACATCTTTGAGTATTCCCTGAAACATTTCATCCCACTTATTTAATTAATGAAAATTTGTACAGTGCCCATTACATTTCAGGCACTATTCTTGGTTCAAATGCTATAGCATTGAATAGAAAGGATAGTAATTCCTGGTCTCCTTACTGTATTTAAGGAGATGCATTTTTACTAAACTTCCTTAAGGATGTCTCCTATTTTCTACACTGAATTACATTTTTTTTTTGCATTTTTACCACTTAATATGGTTATATTAATTTTTTACATTGTTTCTTGCAGTTACAACTGATTTGACTATTCATTGGTAACAGAGATTACTATGACTTCATTTCTTATCAAAATGGTTGTTTGTGAGTTGCATCTCTATCCACGTATTTGTTTCTGTTTGTGAAAGGCACTACAGTATTTCCTATGATCTCTTATTGTCTGTTTTCTGGGAAAATTGGGCAGCACAATCACTGGGCTTCTTCAGTTCACCATTCCAAGAGAAGTGTGATTATTTGACACCTCTAGTTTTTCTTGAAAAAATTACCTACATAACTTCTCTATATTTCCCCAAGTCTGCCTAAGATCAGTGTGAACAGCATTTTTCCAAGGGACATTTGTCAAAAACAATTAGTGCTAATTGCTTATCATCACAGCTGGATGAGGCAGCAGTACTGAATGGAGCAAAGAAGAAACTGACTCAAAACCTTATAAAGGAAAGCTGGAGTATCAAATGTCCATAGAGAGTTTTGAAATCCAAAAAATATCCTGGGAAGCTAGAAGGTCACATACACGCACACGCAGGACTACATGCATGTCCACACTGAGACATAACACAGGCAAACTGCAGCAGGACCAACAGTCCCAAAAATGTCCAGGGAGAAGTGATTCGTGCAGGGGATTCTCAGTAAGATCTACAGTAGCTTTTCCATGGAGAGAAACCACAGAGGGCAGAAAACAGGGCAGTGATACTTTCAAAATGCTGAAAGAAAAAAGCCATCAATCAAGAAAGCTGCTGCTCCTACAGTAATTAATTTGACACTGAAAACATGATATCTTTGGAAAAATCAAATAAAATCATGTTAATTAATTTTGTATAAACCTTTGTCTAGTCACCAGAGACATCACAGAATATAAAAACAATTTTTACCTTATACATCCCACATTCTATGTGGAAAATAGACATTAGGCAAGTAGTAGCCCAGTTATTTATTTATAATTGAAAGTTTACTCACACATATGTGAAGAATACACAGTTATTAGGTGTAACAGCAGACACTGAGTTGATCTAGTATGATTTATATATCTTCCTGACTGAAATGATATTTGAACAGAATCGTTAGGAGTAGAAAAGGATAGTTCTCCCAACTCAACATTTATTGATCTCTAAACTCCAAGTGTGAAATGTACCAGTCTGGTTTACTAATATAGTTACAAGGACTAGCTGATAATATGTGACTAATCAGTGTCTGCTATGTAAAAATATGAACCTTTATTTCAGCTGCTTTTAATGCATAGAAGAGTCTTTATTAAGCAGTGCCCAAGGGTAGAGCTAATTGTAAGGGAACTATAAAATGATTCTAATATTTATACTTCACAAGAACCAATGTTATATTGAAAGAGCCATGACAAATCCTCAAGTATTTTTAAAATAACCAGGAAGGAAAATAATCTGAACACTGGTTTTTGTTAACAGAAATTAAAACCCATAAATTAAATTATTCTTTTATCAAAATTGTCAATTTTTTTCTGTGCTTATGTTTGTTTAAGGAAATATATATTATATATATAATTTCCCAGATCCGTAGACAGATATATTCATCTGCTATTTTAAGGAGATTTTTGAATAAGATTTTACTTAATGCTCTCCAAAATTTTCTTGATCCTATTGCTTACTTAGCTTTACATTTAGGCAAGTTTATCATTGGTAATTACAACTAAAATGATCGCAATTAGTTTTATAGCAACATGTACGTTATTACTACTGTGAAAGAGCTTTGTAAATGACTCCACCAAATTGTATGAGGAAGTACACTGAGCACATTCTTTCATTAGTGCCTGAGACACATTAATATGATTATCTTGTCAAACATCTTAACTGACAAGGTGAACATGATTGCCATACACATGTGAGGCACAAGAACACAACAGTGTATAGAGAAGCTTTTTCTTTAGCTCTGATTAACCAGAATATTATCTTATTCTTGTTTTCAGCGTGCTACATGCTTTTCAGGTTCAACAAAGCAAATGTGCAATTGAAAATAACATGCTCTCTCTTGGAGCTTTATGTGTGCAGATAGATATTTCCTCAGGATATACAATATCTCTTTAGTCACAGACACTTTTTATTTAATCATATGTGCAAGGATCTAAACCTATACTCCTATAAAAATAATCATTGGTCTTCTTTAAAGCAGATGGCAGATACAATTTCAATGAAAGGGAAATGAAGATTTAGTTTTGATCTTTGATCTAAAATGTCTCATTTAAGGCCCCAATAATATACCACAGGATCATTTTGAAGAATGATAAATTATTTTGTAACCAATATAGTTATGCATCTTATAACATATTCCTTTTTTGTGTGTGTGTTTTTGTTTGTTTGTTTTGGTGCCAGGGATTGAACTCAGGCCCTTGTGCTTGCTAGGCAAGCACTCTAACCACTGAGCTAAATCCCCAGCCCCCATATTCCTTTTTAAACTTAGGAATGATAATAAAATGTGTGATATTCAATTAGCTTATTTATTAAATATAAAATTGTCCACATGATAAAAATAGAATGAGTAGTATAAATTGCATTTATGAATAGAGAATATGCATATAAATGATTATGAGATTTCAGATGAAAGGATGGAGTAGACTGGAATAGGCCTTAGAGATTCCTCTGTACATTTCTATCATTTTATAGCTGAAAATTTGAGAAAAAAAAATTTAATGGTTTTACTGGTAGCACGTAATGTACTATTGTGAGCATTATGGCTGAATGTTGTTTCTCTCTACTTCTCATTGTCATTCCTCTCTGTTTTAGTAACAAATTAGTACTTACAAATTAGTATGAAATATTAAATATGTTATTCCAAAGAATATACATAAACAGTGTAGTGTAAGTGAAGATATATTTAGTTGTACTATACTATCAGTGACAGGAGATATTTTAAGAGGTGTTAGTTTTCCATACACTTCAACTGCATTCAATCTACATGAGATCTGCTTTGTGTCTCCAGGGTGAACAAATACACCCCCAGCTTCAAAGTTCTGGTAATTTAACTATTGTGCTATTAACAAAGTAGGCTGATCAAATGTGACTAGCAGAAAAGAAACAGTTGAATTTAGCTGGACCTCAGAAATAAGCCAATTCAACATTCTTTATTTGTTGATGAAGAAAAATGCCTCTTGAATATTGTCATCTACTCTTATATTTGACAGTGATGATTTCTCTTAGATTGAAACTTACAGTTTACTTGAAGAACTCCAGTTAATAAAACCAGTCAGATCAGTTTTGTCTCCAAAATATTCTCTTTACTTCCTATTTCTCCATTTTTGAGTGTGGCCAGAACAATGTTGTATTTTGAAATAAGTCTAAGGAAATACCAAAAAAGATTCGGTTTCTAGATGAACCATATTATGAGATAAATACCATGATTTGCATCACATTGGAATATTATAGTAGCTATATTTACGCCAGCCACTAACCTAAGCATTTTATCTTGATAGTATTATTTAATCTTCACAACTAACCTGTGAAATCCCTCAAAATCATATCAAGGATCAAAAGTTATTTTTATTTAGTATTAATTAGAGTTAGTGTGTAAAGTACTTAGTAAGACCTCTTTAGATTACATGTGCAAATATTAGCTAATCAGAACACTATGTGCTAATCAGTAGACTACTGAGAATCGAAAGCACCAAAGCTTAAGTGGCTTGTCTGAGATCAGCTCGTAAGTACGTTGCAGGGTCAAGTCTGAATCCAAGATTCCAATTTTAGTGTTAGAGTTACCCGGGAACATTAGCTTAGTAAAACATTTGAGGAAGCCACAGTTACCCACACTATGCAGCACAGATACAAGATAGAGAAAGAACATAGACACTTCAGTCCTAAAGGCTGCAAACCTGTCTCATACGTTGGAACTGAGTCATTCAGCCTTATTCACTTTCCTCAGATCTAACAAAGAGGTACATGTGATGAATGAATGTGGTTTTCTTTTCTGTAAACAAGCCGAGCACAATATTAAACACACAGTACAGTAGTTACTTCAATAATGATTATTTATGTTAGTACATAATGTGTATGTTTATGTAAAATGAAACTAAACTAATTGGACAGACCTACCAATCATTTAGTAGAGAAGATATTTAAGTGTGACAGGTCATGCGTGAGATACAGTTGAAATATGTGAGGAATGATTAAATAAAAAATTGTATTGTACTAAAAGACACACTGCCATTAATCCCTCAAAACACTCCCATTCTCTTTGAACATTCTTACTATCATTCGTCTTTCTTGCCACTTTCTGAAGCAGTTCTGGAAGTTCTCTTCTATGAGTGTCTTTCTGAGGGGTGATCAAAAATTCAGTGAATGCCCCTGCCGATTACCATCCAGCAGAAAGGCAGGCTTGTGAAAAGATTAAGAGTTTCCACATTCACTTTATTCACTGAATGTGGCGCCTTGCCACTTCTGGCATTTCCCCAAAGCCAAATAATCATGAAAGGTAAATGTTTTGACCTGATTCAGGTCACTGAGGCAGACTGAAAGGTGCCACTAAAGACACTCACGAAAAAGGATTTCCAGAACTGCTTCAGCAAGTGGCAAGACTGATGGGCTAAGCGTGTTTGAAGTGAGAGGGAGTATTTTGAAGATGATTACTGGCAATGCGTCTTTTATCGTAATACATATTTCTAAATTTAGACATCCACTGTACTTTTCAATGACACCTTGCATAAAAGGAATATAAACAACTAGAAAATAAGCTACATTGTAAAAAGCTGAATATTGAAGCAGTACATGATTCCTTTTATACTCCCACATGGAAACTACCTAGTATGTCAGGAGGTATTTAGTAACTAATTTTTGAACAAAACTGAAATCTTACATCATGCATATAAATTTTATAAGTGTGAATCCTTGTTAAGCAAAAAAAAAAAAATCCATTATATTTTTTGGTGCAAGTTAGATGGCTCTTCAAACAGATTTAAACATACTTCTATGAAATTGATTTCTTTCTCCTTAGAGCAGTCAGAAAATATTTCTCAGTTTTCACAGAAACTTGGATTCTGGAGATAGTCAGAACTAATCAACAAGAGGGCCATGAGCCAAGGGGAGGTCAGAAGGAGTCCTAGGCACCCTCCTAGGTCCTGGGCACGATGCTAGTTTGTTATTGTGTTGTCAGGAACAACTGACTTCTAAGTGGTGCTTGCTGCTTCTCAAAGCAATTTCTTTCTCCAAACGTCAGACACGAGTCATGTTTCCCTAGCTGATCATGGACAAAATAGAAGAGTGGGCCTCCCTTCTCCAGTGGCCTTCTTTTCTACACCTACATATTATTTCTCTTCGGACAACTAGAAAGAATAAATGAGCAAATGAATTTAAAATTACTAGTTACATTTTCCTTACAGTTAACCTTTACAAAGTTCCACAGACCCGTAAATTAACCCAATTTGTGATTGAAATCATCATGCTTTGCTTCCATGTAAGTAATTTTTAATCCATGTTTCTCTCACTAAAGGGCCAAGTTGTTTTTCTCCTACAACTTTGAAATTAAACTATGTATAAAGATAGTCAAATTTACATTTTAAATGTCTTCAGGTTTCTTTTAATATTTTAATCCTTCATCTACTTTTTATTTCTGCTCATTTTTCTCTATGTTTGTGAGTTTGTGCTTTTTTAATTTAGGTGATTACATTTTCGTTTTAGGGGATACCTTTGTAACTATAGCTTCACATAAATAACTTATTTATCTCTATGGGTAATATCTGTTGGCTTCCTGTCACAAGTAATGACAACCTCATGATGTTTATATTTCTCACCTCCCTAGTTTTGCTTGATATCATTTTTCTTACAGTTTTCATTCATGTACACTACACTTCTATTTCTTTTGAGTTTTAAATACTTTTTTTATTTCAAAAAGCCAATATTATCCCAGAGTCAAATAAATTTCCAATGCATCATGAATTTTAGTATTTTTTCAATGGCTGTTCTTTTTCAGTTTTTGTTATTATGATGATCAAAAACATTATCCTAGTCTCATATTTTATAGTTAGAGACACTCATGTCCATGCAGTGTAAGTGGTAATCTTACATCCATTGCTTAGGTGCTTAATTTAATATCCAAGAGGATAATGGCAGAGCTCTGATCAGATTTCTTACAACCTAATTCCCATCATTTTCTTGAACAAAATTTATGATTGCTATAATTTTATTAAATCATAAAATGATATATTCATTTAAAATACGAAGTTACCATTCCTTTTCTTATAAAATTTATACCATGTAGTATTTCGAAGTTTCATATTTTAATATTCTTTAAAATAGTAAACTATAATTTTCAACATATATAAGAGTAAAATGTATTCTCTAATTAACTCTAAATCACTATATGTAATTTTACTCAATAATTCTAAGAAAATATATCCCATGCTTTCTGGATGGTGATTATGTTAACCTACATGAATACAGTATGTGCATACATATTAATAAGCTGTGTCATAATATTATATTAACCAAATTGCACAGTGTGTGTGTGTTCCAAAATTAAATAATAAAAATTGGCAAAATGCTTTGAGTGATTCTGTCGAACTGTGTCCAATATTGACTTTGACCTTGATAAAACTAAATTAACTTTTCAGAAAATTATTTGGATTTCTTAAATAGTCTTATTCAATGATGCTCTGAAGTAAATATTTTATATGGAGAACAGAACTGAAGTGGTAGAAGAGGAATAAGAAATGGTTAATTATAAATTTTTACCAAAGTCTGTGGAGCTACTTTTTCCTTATCTGAGGAAGTTATATCTAACAGGGTTGGCATCTGAAGATGTCTGCTAGAAAAAATGGCAGAAAAATGCTCAAATCCCTCTAGGTAGGTAGATGTTAGTTCAAAGATAGTTAGGGCAGATGACTTATTGGCATTGTGGTCAGAAAAGTGTAAGGAAAAATCTCCCAGAAAATGACGCTTGGATATTTCACCACTTATTAAAAAAAAAAAATCCTTTCACTTGAACTGAATTTTGTAGAGAATTGGACATCTGCTCATGTGGGGAACCCAGGGGATGTTTAAATTGGCTTTTGAATAATCTGGAAATGGCTACCATGTACTCATTTGGAAAAAAGATGGTATAGAACACCTGTGATCAGTGCTTAAGCATAGGCACAGCTGTACAACTGAAGATCATCCAAAATGAAAGAAAGAACTATTTGTTTAGTTTGGGGACCTCAGAAGCTGTATTATACATTTGTCATCTTATAGTGTACTTAAACTGAAGAGGAAGGGATGGGGCCACAGTTGCAATTTTATAGCATAATATGCTCCAGGTGATTATTACGTTTGTTAAAGCAACACAAAGTTGTTTTACCTAGCACATTTTACCCACTGTAGTTACCAACCAGAGAAAGGTAGAATAAAAGATTCAGCAAAGAAGTAACTAAAGCACCTCCAAACCGTGTGCATTTAACTAATAACGTAACTTCAAACCTTATACAGCAAAGTTGGTAGGAGTAAAAGTATATAAAGGCAAATGTACACACATACTTGGAAATCGTAATACACTCCTGTAAATATCTTATGGAGAAAACAGAACAAATTGTTAAGAATATCCATGTTTTGAAACTCTACCTGGTCAATCTACATAGAAATCTGCAATCAATGATTGCAAAATGCACATACTTTTCATGTCCTTATGAACATTCATCAGATAAACAAATATTTTCAGTCCAAACTGGCAAAATTCATCAGTGGCATTAGTACCATAATAGTGGTCACTTTAGGTGAGCTGAAAGAGGAGGGAAATAAGGAGTCCTCTTCAGTGCCATAAATATTTTCATATGATTAGTGCTTATACAATAATGTACACACGTAGAATTCATGAGTTTAGACAACTAAGATCTGTGTGATTCCCTGTATGTGACTTATACCACAATAAAATAAGTACATAAACAATGAGAATCTAGAGTTTACCCACATGGTGTACTGGACACTGGAGCTTATTCACCTGTTGCCTGCATTTAGAGATTTAGTTAGAAAATAAAGAGATATAATTGATATAAAATGTTTAACAGTACAATAAAAATATCATTAAACTAATTTATTTTTTTCTGAACCCCATCTGTTGACCAAAATTGTATCTGGTTGTCTGTTAATACTAATTGCTCCAAATAAGCTGTAATTTTAAGTATTTCCTTTGACTTTGTTTAGGCCCATGACTCACTTTATCTGAAGAACGTTGTGTAAGGAATTGGCTTGGTCAGGAGTTGGGCTTTACTTTATGAAGGCCCTGAGGTGTCCAGTTATGCATGTTTAAAAACTCTAAGTAAGCAAGAACAACAGCTGTTTTGCCTGGAATAACACCTAGAGCAAGCACATAAAGAGGTCAGGTAGAGGGAGAGCGTTTCCAAAAGACACGTGGAAAGAAAAATACAATGTGGCCCAGTGCGAACAAAGCCAAACGCTAGCCAATCTCCCGTGTGACTAAGTCCATTTCATAGACCACTAGCAAACCAGTCAGCAAATCAGCTATTTGGCTGAGATTAGCTCAGATTGTAGGACTGGAGCAAATAAAATATCTGGTCTTTTGAACCACTAAGTTTTTTTTTGGGGGGGTGGTAACTGAAACACTGTATCGTTAACTTAGCTTCAACTTTTGATGTTAAGTATGGTAATTAGGCGGGGCAGAGATGGAATGGGAACCGAGGTTGACACAAGAGTGACTTTTATGTTCACCTCAAGTGAGAGTGATGAAGCATATAATGGATTTCCGGACTTTTAAAATCTAACCTGCACTTCTATCAAACGAATTCTTTTTATCTTAATTGGAGTTGAGTTAGTATTATGTTTGTAAAATAGCCACAGGGAGGCCTACTGACCTAGCTTTTGTATAGAAAATCAAAGTGTGAATCTTAATTTCACAGGTGTTGAAAAAGTGCCCTGCGTCTGTGTTTGAATCCAGAGGTTGGCATATTTAAAGGCCTTTTATATTGTGTTATTAGGATAATTTAAAAAGAAAGTAAAATAACGTATATTCCACAAAAGTGAATGTTCCTTTTAATTGCTAGGATAAGACAGGGAGAAAAAAATATTCCCAAGGTGTATAAATAGGAGTAATGGAGGGTTGTCAGATAAAACACAAGGTGGCCAGTTAAATTTGAATTGCAGATCAACAATGAATCGACTTTTAATATATTTCCCGTGTAATATATGGAATGTATTTGTATTAAAAACTCATTCATGTTCCTTATAAAATTCAGATTTAACTGATACCTATTATTTTTCTTTCCTATACTTGGCAGTCCTGTGATAGGAGTAAAATCACCAAAAATTTTTGAGTCGGGCAGAAGGAAGACTTGGGTAGAGCGAGAGGTGCATTTAGTAGAGACGGAAGTGGAGAGATACGGGAGGGAAGAAGGAGGCTTGGTAAGAGAGGTAGGTAGTATACAATCCTTGCTTCCTAACTGGAAAAATAAATATGTTAGGGACAGGTAATAAAATTTCAGGAGACTATAAAATGTTCTTCCAAGAATGTATACAAATACTGCAAATACTTATTATTTTCCATAACTGATCCGAACTTCCTTTTGCATTCCCCAGGTAATAAGTAGTCACTAGAAAGTAACTAGACAATAAAGACTCTCATTTTTTTCTTCTGGTGTAACCTGTATTTTGGCTAGCACAGTGTATTTTGAGAACACACCAATCTTTCAGAACCTAACTCTTTCCACTCATCATCTTTAAGATGTCACTTAGGTGATGATGAAAGCAAGGTGACTACCCAGAGGCTGGTTTGGGGTTTAGTCACCTCCTTTCGCTTGTGTTTGTATTTACGCACTGCCTTTAGTCTACAAAGCTTGAGTGCGGTAAGGAGCCCTTCCTGGAGAAGTCCAAGGCACCCGCCACAGCACACGGGTGATCTTGGTGTGTCTTCTTGTTGGTCTATCATGCTTATCCAGGAACACGTCCTCAGGAAGAGACAGTACCCAGTATTGTTGTACTCTCACATTTTAAAGGAAAGGTATGGTCAAGAACCTCCTGCAAAGTAATTTGCTGTTGAGTTTCTTTTATAAAATAGTACAGACTTTGAGTAGAATTATTTGGGATTCTTTATTCAAAGACCATAGTAGTACTATGAAATAACATGGATGAAATATTTATAAAAACGCAGGTAATTTTTTTAATATCTCCTGACAGATGGCCTCTGTGGATTCTGTATTTATGATCTTTGTGTTGTTCCCACCAATCTTCTTCATTCTATAAAAGCTAGTGTGCACCTGGGGGTATATCAATTGTTCATGAGTCTGATTTTAAATAAGAATCCCCGGGTTGTAACTTAGTGAGACTTATTATTAGTTTTTGATTTTCAAATGTAATCAGTATCAAAATCAATATCACTAGTCTTTTTAAGTCTAAGTCTTACATTCAGAAAAAGCTGATGCTTTATTTTCCAGGGGAAAAAAAGAGTTCCTTTTGAAACATTAAAAAAAGCACATAAACATCTGAAATACGCACTAGACCCCACTAACGCTGAAAGGGGATCTGCCTGCTGTACGTCTTCAGTGACGTAATCTCTTACCTCTGGGTAGTCGCAGCTAATTTTTCAATGACAAGAATTTAAAAGAAAAGTGGCTGAGTATTTACTTTGAATTTAATAATTCTTTGTGAGTCTGCACAAAATATTGCAGAATTTTAACTTTGGAAGCTGAATGCATATTTTTTTTGAGAGTTTAGATCATTAAAGTATATTTTCTTGTTTGGTAGTGAACTTGTATTCCAGTCAAGCAGCTGCACCTCCGGGCTGCCAGAGTGACTCTTCACACTTACAGGTTATTTGACTAAATTACATAAAAATCCTCACTGATTAAAAAAATGTTCAGATTGCATTAATTGTATTAGTCCAAGAACTGTTTGTTGAAATTTTAATACACAATTTGTCATCTTTGCAACACTTACCTCAAGGAAAAATTTAAATCAATTATATTATAATCATAGATCATGTCAGAATATCATTACTACTTTTTAAATTTAGTTCACAGGACTTATGTGAATCATCTTTCAAACTTCTCAGCAGCCCTATGTTAGAAAAGTGCAATTGTTTTTTCATCTCTGTGAGTAAGTCTCACATAAGTCAACTTTACAAATAAATACCAATAAATAGATGGCACATGTGGTGGTAAAAGAGATGTCCATGTTTTTCCTCTTCTCTACTTAGCACTCAATAGGCTACTTTCATTTTTCATGTGTGCTGGGTTTAAAGTACTGTCTCTCTACACTGCAGCTGTGATGTCCGCTGAAGGCCTTTGTGTTCCCAGCTTGACGCTACTGAGAAGTAGTGTCAATTTTTCAGAAGTGAGGCTATTGGGAGGTCTTTGGGTCATTGAGACATGTCTTCAAATGTGAAACTGGGTTTGGTACCCTCCCTCTTCCTCTTTTTCTGCTCTTGGCTCACCTTGAAGTGAGTGGCTTTGATGCATCTCATGCCTCACGTCTTCATCATAATGTGCTGCCTCATGGTAGGCTGCAAAGCAATGGAACAAACCAATCATTGACTAAAGCCCAGATTAACCTTTTCTCTTTATAAGCTGATTATGTTATGTGTATGTTATAGTGAAGTGTTGCACAGTGTCTAAATTTACATCCTTTATTTTCTCAAAGTTCAATCCATGTTGTGGGTTGATTAAGAGAAGGACTAAATCTAAAAACTCTCTCCTTATCTCCACAGATATGTGTTTGGTACATCTGAGTTTTAACTCTAAGACCAAGATCTAAATTAGACCATAGAGATTGAAAGCAAGTTAGAAATCTCCTATTTCATTCCTCATCAGTGTGTGTCGGTGGGGGGGTAACTTCATAATTGTAGTACAATATTTTTTTTCTCAAATGTAACAGCAACCACACTGCATATTATATGCAAATTATTAGCAAGGGCAATACTCTCAAATTTGTCAGATCTCCCAAATGCGGTGAAATGAGCTGTTTTTCCTTTCAAAGCAAGACTGAAATCTGTAAAGGGAAAATGTACTTTATGATAAACAGAGTTCTAAAGTATTAGACAATTGACAAAATTTACTATGAATTTATGGCATTATGAGTTTACTGTATTTGGGTTTGTTCAAATAATTTCACATATCTAGTAGAAATTGTATTTTATGCGATGATTTAATCTAACCACAGCTGCAGCAATATAAATTACACTTAAGACTGTGCTGATTGTTATAATCAGTCGTAATCATGTCTTATAATTGCATTGCATTCTAGAGGCAGAGGCTGTTTAAGCCTACTCAGCACCAAGCTATATAAAGAAGATTATTTGTTACTTTTGACAGTCTCAGTCAACATTCAAAATTGCCTTCAAACAATAAGTTTTATTAAATATATTGTTCAAGCATCAAATAAGTTTCTTGATTTGCCCACAGAAGTTGAAATGGAATTGCAAGTCAGTGTAAAGTTTATTAACGGCTATTTATACCAAAAATATCTTATTGAGAACATTCATAATTCTGGGTATCTGTTCCATTGATGTAAATTTTTTTCAATTATTTCAATATATGTAGAATAAGTAAGCAAGAAGCTCAGGAATATTGGAAGGTATAAAACAAAATTGACCGATACTGATATATCAGATGAGTAACAGGTACATAGGAGTTCTATATACTATTTTGTCTAACATGTATATGGCCTAAATTATCTATAATAGAAAGTTTATATGTATACATAATGCAAAATGTATAGATATTTATGTAAATACATATGTAACATTTTACTGAAACAAAGAAATCTGAACCACTCCTATATATAAGCCTGTTATATCTATATAAAATAATGACAAGGTGTCACTTAAATTTTATGTATCTAAATGGTTTTATTCCTTAGAGAAACACTATGCCTTTACATCCCCAAAACACCGATGGATTGACTACTTTGGCACATTCTCCACACTATTTCACTTACAACCAAATCCTGAATGTGCTGCTTAGCCTGCCTCTCTCCACCTGCGTTCACCGTGGGACCCAGTCAGCCAGCAGGCAGCAAAGGCTGTGCTATTCTGTCAGTGATGCCTTTTATGTATTTTGTCAGTACTATAATAAATACCTGTGATAAATCAACTTATAAAGAGAAAAGGTTTATTCTGGCTCACAGGTTTGGAGGTTGCAGTTCATGATTGGTCAGCCTGGTGTCTCTGGTCCTGTAGGGAGGTAACAAATGCTCGCTACATGACAGAGAGAAATTGCTCACATCAAGAGCCAGGGTGGAAAGGAGAGGAGCTTCTGAGGACATTTAACATCTAAACAGCAACAGCACTCAAAGGAAGCTGTGCTAGGCTTTGCCATCTCATATTTGGAACCAAAAAAATAACGCCATTCTAGAGCTGTCTCATTAATATTCACGTTTGCATTTCCTTCGACTTCCTTTTATTACTTATGTAACAAGATGCTAAACTGACTTTTTTCTTGATTTGGGATTTTAGCTCATGTCTCAAAATTGAGGACAATGGAACTAAAAACCCAAAAGATCACAACAGTTGAATGGACTGTATCTGTCTCTCTGAACCTGACCTTCCCCAATTCTAACATTCAACTGATGTTTAGAATCGAAGTGATGTCTATTTGTTCACATTTATTTATGTTTCAGTGTAGATCTTTATAGCAAACAAAGCACTCTAAAATTGATCAAAAAATATAGTGATAAAAGAATCATTTATTCAAAGATTGTCTTTAACTATGCTATATCTAAAGTGTTTGTACTCAGTACCTGGTATGTAATAGGGGGTTTTATTAAAGTTTGCTATCATTACTAGGAAATAATCTATACTAAAAGAATAACGCATACATCTACATGCATCAGCGTACGTATGTATATACTCACGGAGCTAATCACCTAATATTCAACATGCATAAATAAGTTCTGGATTTGTATAAGACTTGAAGAGAGAGAAGGAATCTTGAATTTAATATGTCTCCACTTAAGTATGCATGATGCTATTATACCTCATAAGTATTATACCTCAAAAACTGTCTCCACTTTTAAACATTATATTAGAACTGTTGGCAAGAGAAGCCACGGTGAGGCAGGCATGTATAACTCTAGCTGTGGTTTAGGCTGTGCAGGCAAAATACAAATGAAGATAACACATTGTGTTTTAAAGACATTTTCCTATGACTAATTTTGTCTGAAAATGTAATTATAGGTATTATTCATTGGAAAAGTTTGCATCTTATTCTAGACATCTGTCCCTGCTTGGCATTTCAATATGATGCCATGACACTTGGCACTAATCACAAGGAGCTGATTTTGACCCTTTCAGGGAGATTTAGTGCTGGCAATAGTGCAGAAAGCACTACGGAGAGCTCAGACGACAGTGTCCCTCGAGAGTGGGCTTTATTTGCTTCTGTGTTAATGGACCAGCAGTAGTGAGCCAACCATAGTCTGATACAACTTCGTCTTTTTCACTCCCTTAGCATTAGTCTTAGTGGCAGTGCAGGATACTCACAGGTTCGTGGGCCTGGTGATGATCTGAGGATCATCACCTTTGTAGATGATCCTCAAACCCACCTGGCTAGATTGAAGTACTAAACCTAAGTAAAATCCCCTTCCCTCACCTGATTGACTAGTCAGTGGATATACAACACAGATATACAGTAAGGACTACGAAAGGACATCCTTACGTCTTCCTTTTACAACAGCTGCAGAAAATGCTTCTTGCAAGATGGATAATTCAACTTGTTCAAATAGGCTCAGACTGCTTCACTTAAACTGAAGTGGCGAACTGAAGTAATTCTTGTAATTGAACCAAAGAAAACACTTAGTCTCAACTATTTAAATATTTCAGGCAAAAGCGTTTCTTAGGCCTGAACTGAGTGGCTGCCCTGTACTCCACTCTACTTCACATGGGAAAACATAGGAAAAGGGTGAAGCAACAATCTTAATGGGCTCGGCCAAGCTAAAATGCTAACAAAATGGTAGCAAGGCGCAAAGTCAGTAGAATTTTAACTCCAAATTCACACATTGAGGGAAGTGAAAAATCACCTGGGTAAGATCAGTAGAGCAATTAGATGGACAGAGAAACGCTACTAATCGCTAATGATCAGGTAAAATATATGTGGATGTCTGGGATGTTACTGTCCAGGTATGGGTTCCCATTTGACATTTGTCTTAGATTTAATGCTTGACATTTGTGTAACTTCTAATTAGAACAGAATAATGATAATGAGATAAGAAAGAATCTCCTGGTTAAGCTCTGAAATTTTACTACTTTTCTTACATACAATAAACTTCATGGCTTTGACATTTAACTAATTTTTTTTCTTCTGGCTCTATGAAACATGTACCGACAGAAACTAAGGAACTTTGTAATATTCTCGTAAAGTTTTGAAAATGGTAGTCTAGGCAAAATATGAATGCATATACTAATATCCCTGTGTGTGTTGAGTATGGACTGGTGTGCAGCCCTGCAAATGGATTTGACACACAGGATATTAGTAGCTGTATTCACTAATCTGATTATAATAACATTTTCACCAGCATCTATTAGTCGCTAGTATTGTCTCACTGCAACACCAGTTGGTAAAATTTCAAATATCATCCTAATTCATAAGTATCATGAATGTTTTCCTTGTACTGATAGTTAAGCCCTAGATGGAAGGTTTGCTAACTGTTTAAAATGCCTTGGCCAAAAAAATCCTCCTTTGTTAAAAGAATAACTATAGTAGTAGGGAATAATTTGATAAACTTTTACTCAAATAAAATTTAAGTTACTGCTTGATGGCTCTTTGCATTTTTTATGTAGATAAATTTAATTAGTGGTCTAAAATTTTTAAATCAACATCTAAGTGGTTAAGGAAGAGATATTAAGATATTTCATCCATAATATCCACTGGGGACTTTAGATCTTATTTATGATTCACGAATGAGCAAGCACACTAACGGGATGATGGTGGTGGGTGAATATTATTACATATGTACATACAATGCAATTTTTCAAACCACATATTAAGTGCTCATGTTCTAAACCTAACACATTTTATTTTCCTTAATGTAAGTGATCTTATGAGATAAATATCATTAGTCTCATTTTACCAATTAAAAAACTTGATTGAGAGAAGTTAAATTGTTTTCCCCAAGTCAAACTACTGATGAGTGTTTTGAGGGCTATATGGTTCCAGTGTGCATGTTCTTAATGCAATGAAAATTCACACTATTCCCAAAATCATTTTTCTGCAGAATGAAACACTAGTTCAAATAAAAGCCATCTATGACAGGCAAACCAATGACCTTCATTAGTATGATACTAAATGAAGAGAAGCTGAAAGCTTTCCCTCTAAAATGAGAAATAAGACAGGGATGTCCACTATCACTACTTCTGTTCAATATAATTCTCACAACATTAGCTAGATCAATAAGTAAAGAGACAGAAAGAAAAGGGATATAGATAGAGAAGGAGAAAGCTAAATTATCATTATTTGTGGATGAAATGATTCTCTACACAGAAGACCCCAAAATTTCCACCAAAAGTTTCCTAAAACTAATATCCTAATCTGGAAGCATAACAGGATACAAGGTCAATACTCAAAAATCAATTGTCTTCCCATATATCAATAAAAAAACTCACTGAGATGGAAATTAGAGAAATAATAGCCTTCACAATAGCATCAAGAAAAATGAAATACTTGGGAATTAACCTACCCAAGGAAGTTAAAGACCTCCACAATGAAAATTATAGTATTCTGGAAAAGGAGATTGAAAGGATATCAGAAAGTGGAAAGATACTCTATGTTCCTGGATAGGCAAAACCAATATAGTCAAAATGACCACATTTCCAAAACTGTTATACCTATTTAATGCAATCCTAATCAAAATACCAATAATATTCCTTACAGAAATGGAAAAAGCAATCATAAAATTCACATAGAATCAGAAGAGATCTGAAATAGCAAGAGTGATTCTGGGAAACAAGGGCAACACAAGAGGCATCACAATCCTAGATTTCAAGATATACTACAAAGGTACAGTGATAAAAACAGAATGGTCTTCACAAAAAAAAAACAAAACATACAAAAAAACCCTTCACAGATCAGTGGAAGAGTATATATAGAATGTACAGAAACAACTACAAGCACACTCTACTATGTCATCTTTGACAAAGGGGCCAAATCACTTCCCTAGAGGAAAGACAGCCTCTTTAATAAATGATGCTGGGAAAATTGGCTATCTACATGCTAAGGTTGCACTTCGATGTGTATCTCTCACATGCACTAAACTAAAATCAAAATGGATCAAATATCTCGACATTACAACAGAAACAATCTGTTGGAAGACAAAACAGGTAAAACTCTAGAAGACAGAAGAATAGGCAAAGACCTTCTAAACAAAACCCCAGTTGCACAAGAAATAATAGCAAGAGTAAACAGATGGGATCATAGCAAATTAAAATTTTCTGTTCAGCAAGGGAAACCACAAAACAGAATACAGAGACAACCTACAGACCGAGAAAAAATTGCCAGCTACTCTTCAGACAAAGGACTAATATCCAGAATACATAAAGAACTAAAAAAATTAGCTCAAGTTTAAAGACCCAATTAAAAATGGGCATCTGAAATGAATAGATGCCTCTCAGATGAAGATATACAAACAGCCAAAAACTATATGGAAAAATGTTTGACATCACTGCCCAAATTGAAACAACACCAAGGTTCCATTTCACTCCAAAAAGAATGGCTGCCACCAAGAAATCAACCAACAACAAATGTTGGCGAGGCTGTGGGGAGGGAGGAACACTTCTCCAACATTGGTGGGACTGTAATGAAAATCAGTATGGAGAGTCATCAAAAAACTAGAAATTCCCTTTGACCCAGCTATTCTCCTTCTAGGTATCTTCCCAAAAGAATTAAAGACACCATATCACAGTGATGTACATATACCCATGTTTATAGCAGTGTAATTCATAACAACTAAAGTTTAGAAACATCCTAAATGTCCATCCACAGATGAATGGACAAAGAAAATGTGGTATGTACAGTGATAGCTTGGTTCATGAGTTCAGTTCTTTCCATAAATCTGGTCACAAGCTGAAATGGACAAGAACTGAATCAAATTTCCCTACAAACTCTACATTGAACCTAACCATTGAATTTGATTTGGCTCTCATCCAACTAGGCTTGTGACCAGAATCATGGAAAGAATCAAGTTCATGAATGGAGGTACCCCTGTATACATAATGGAGTACTACTCTGCCATAAAGAAGGGTAAAGTTGAGTCATTTGTAGGAAAATGGATACATGTTGAGACCATGTAAAGTGAAGTAACTCAGATAATCAAGCTTAAATATCACATTGTTTCTCTTGTATGAAAAATGATAGTACAAAATAAAAAAGAAGTGAGAAAAAAAGGTAATCTTGTGTACCTTGACTTAGCACAATTGTCTTACATTTTTATATGTTCTTTGGCCTATTAGTCTGGAGATAGATAGAGCAATATACGATACTCAGATAGTTGTTAATTAACTTTATAAGGTCTTATAAAAACTGAATCTGATGCTGGAAAAAATAAAAGGGGTGTGGAGGGAAGGGCAAAAAAGAATTGAAATGTGTTATGTAAGTGCACCAATCCCCGACAGTGAATATAATCATTATGTACTCCAAACATGTACCGAGAAGGTCACAAAAAGAAACACTAGTTAAAACATTCATACACGTTATGCATTATTGTATGATTAAGGATAGAAGAAAAGGAGACTAATATGAAAATAGTTATAATGAATACAATATAAAAAAAAAAAACTCAGCATAAGATGATTCAGTAAAAGAATTTAAATTTCCTTTGGAGCTACATACTAAGATGTAGTCATCAGAGCAAATGAAATAAAAGGATTGATTAAATTTTATGTCCTAACCAGCAATGTCCTCAGATTAGTATTTTGACTCTGATTTCAGCCATTTTCCCTAGATCAAGCTTAATTTTCTCCCTCTTCTCTTTGTTTAAATTGTGTTTGATTGGTTCAGAGCTTTTCAACCAAAGTACTACTGATTTTGGGCAGTTAATTCTTTAAATATGGGACCTCATCCCCAAACTCTACCCTCTAGAAACCAGTAACAGAGGCCCTCTCTCTGTGAACAATTAGGACAACAGAATGACTCATGGGCACCAAAATCAATACCACTAAGAACTGCTCAATCAGTTCAACAATGAGAATCACGTAATTCTTTCATTTTGATTCACTTTGATTGAATAGCAAAAATCTATGAAATCAAAACGTGTTACTCCATAATGAACATTCAATATCAGACACACAAAGAACACAGAAAATTTATTTTTAAAATAATCAAGAATTTTTTCACATATTCTGGGTTTTGCCTGGCTTTCCTGTTGTGTTAGTCAGGTTTCCAGGGCTATGACAAGTACTTGACATAAATCAAAGATGAAAATTTTATTTTAGTTCACAGTTTGGAGATTTCAGTCCAAGGTCGATTGGCCCATTGCTTTTGGGTCTGTTGCAAGGCAGTATACCATGATGAAAGCACATGGTGGAGGAAACTGCTTCATGGTGGTTGGGAATGAAAGAGAGAGAAAGGAGGAGGAGAAGGACAAAAAGAAAGAGGATGAAGAACCATGACTTCAATATCCCCTTCAAGAGCACGGCCTTATCAGGCTGGAAGACTTCCAACCAACCCCATCTCCTAAATGTACCACTAGCTTCTAACAGCACCATGGGCTGGTGAGTGAGAATTAGTGCAGAGGCCTCGAGGAATACCTGTCTTTCATACATCTCTAAAAGTTCAAGCACTTAAATAATGGATGCACATTGAGACCAAAATGTTAAGTGGAGTAAATCAGACACACAAGTTTAAGTATGGCATGGTTTTTCTTATATGAAAAACTCAACATATAAATAAAGTGGGAAACAAAAGACAAATAATAAGAGAAAAGAGGGAGGGAAAAAGAGAGAGGAAAAAAAGTTATTGTTATCTATCAGGGACAATGCATCTGAAAGTGCAGCTTGATTTAGTATAATTGTCTTTTGTGTTTTATATATACATATATTTACTTATTAATCTGTTTGCTAATCTCTATATATGATTAACTTTATAAGGTTAAATACATGAATCTAATGCTGGCAAAATAAAAAGAGGTTGAAGAGAAGCAGAAAAATTGAGATATGTCATGTACATGTACCAGTCCCCTACAATAAATGTAATCATTATCTACGGCAAACATGTACTAATAAAAATTTTAAAAAAAGAATAAGGAAACAGAATCATTTAAGTAAACTAATAGAGTGAGTTATAACCAGTAGGATAGTACATAATTCTGTTGTTTGTTGTTGTTGTTGCTGTTGTTACTTCATGCTAAGTGGGTAACTGGGGATTGAACTCAGGACCTTATACATGACAAGCATTTCCTGTATCATTGAACTAAGTAACCAGCCTCCAAAATATATAAATCAACAAAACAAAACAAAACAAAACAAATATATATATAAATCAAAATAGCCAAGGATATTAAAGACTATTCCAACATGTACCTCTTATTCAAAAACTTTTAGTTTCTTTGGACTCTCGTACATATTATAGACTGAATATATAGACATTTCTAAACGTGTTAACAGAATCACTGATTCTATTGAAATGGCTTATATTTGTATGAACTTTAATGGTATTTTCCAAATATTTTGTGGTTTAAAAAGTTAAACTTGAATCAATAGGACATAGTTAGTGATATTCTCTATGCCTATATTGTTTTGAATTCTCAAATACTTGATTCACATTTGCTTCTAAAGTGAAAAGCTTCAGGATACCAAGCACGTTTGGTAATAATCACACGGCAAAATCCTCATTTCCAACCTTTCTTCTTTACTATAGTCAACATTTTTTAGTCTATGTCTTAGTAGATTCATCTTCATGTTCTGATTTCTCTGAGGGTAACATTTGTGTATAACCAAAGCTTTGCCCATGACTTCAAGGATCTCAAGTTTGATACGCTCTTCTATGCTTTCTTCCTTACTCTACCTGGCACCTGTTCCCGGGGTGCAGAGATTTCCATTTGGAACCCCCTAATTAAAGAAATTGAATGCAAACTTTACAAAACACTTGTGGAGAACTCTGAGACTTCTTAAAACAAAGAGAGGAAAATCTTTCCTAAAATATTATTTATTCTTTTTTCAGAATATTCAAAGCAGTGGTTTTAAGTGACTATCACATATGCATATAAATAGTGTATTACAATGCCTCCTAGATCTTTTAGTTAAAGAAGCAAAAATATTCTTTAGAATTATACTACATTCTAACTGCACCATATGTTTATTGGAATTAGCCTTATTCTTAATATGATTGAAAGCAAAATGACACTACTATTCCAGTTTATGAAATATTACCATTACAATCTCCTATTAAATGTACAAAGATTTATGTAATTTTCATACATTCACATTTACACATTGTAATCAGAAAGGAGCTATTTGCTCCTCCATTCCAGTGTAGGTCATTCTCGGTAGATTACTCTCATCTCAGTGTCGTTGGACACCTTTCCTTTTTATCTTTTAACTAAATGAATTTTGCAGGGAAGAACCCAAAATAGCCCCATATTTCTATGAAGTCACAATGAAGCAAGCACAGGGTACTTAGTGTGTCTGAATGTACATATGTCTGTGCGTGTGAGTTGGGAGGGGAGTCACAGTAAGGACGGATATACAGGGACAAAGTGGGAAATGACACAGAGTGGAACCTCACTTAATTTATTGAAGCAGGTTGGCCTTTCTAGTTGTCACTCAATATTTACATTCAGAATCTGTGATGGCTGGAATGAACAGAGTACTGATAAATTATCCACGAGACTACAGTGAACACAAGAAATTTCTTGGGAACAACTACCATTTGAATAAAGAAAGAAACTCTTTCATGCCTAACTTGGGCCCTGAGTCTACCTCATTGTCGTTCCAAAGACTTGCATATTTCTCTAGACTTTTCTGGACTTGGATACTTGAATTATTCGGGGAAGAGTTCAATTTTACCTAAGAGAAAGGAATCTTGAAGACATTTTGGACTATCTTTCCTGTATAACCCCAAAGAATTCTGTGAGTGCAAGTAATAGCTATTAAATATTCGGACCTTACTACATACCCTCAGTGCTACATATTCTGTCTATGACAACCCTTTGAATGAGAAAAAAACATATTCATTTTAAATACAAAAGGAACTGAAGTTTAGAGAGGATAGTAACCTACCCAATAAGCTTTCTCGCAAAGCACAGATGTGAACCATTCATCCAGATTCTTTTGGCTCCAAAACTTTATGGTGGGAAAAATATTCGAGGAAAATTTCAGAAAGTGTTTGGGATATTTCTTAAATTTTGAAAAAAACTCATTTTTATATGTAAAATAAAAGTTAGTATAAAAAATAAAAACACTTAAAATCTATCATGTACCAGAATTTTCTAAGTGATTTACATAATAAGCTTATTTAATATTCCCATAAATCATTTGAAATAGGTTCTGTTATGACCTCAATTTTTTTTTATGACCTCAATTTTTAAAAATGTAAAACATGAAAAAAGGGCCAACCAACATCTAAATAGCAGGAATGTTTTACCTTTCAAAATACCTTGCAAAAATTACCATCGATATGATCAGAGATCCATATTTAAGTATGATTTGGATAAAATAGGTCATGACTCAAATGTTAACTACTTACATGCTAAAATAAATTATATTTATTATCTGTATGATCCTAAATTAGATAAAGTCACATTTTCAATCGGTAATAAAATCTCCTTTACTCACTGGAAACTTGAAAGAAAGTAAACAGAGAAATAAGTGTCTCCACTCCAATTGTGAAATGGTAGCTACTAGGACCTAGCACCTTGAGTTGATTTTCTTTGCTGCATAGAAGATGGGAGAAGACAAGAGAAAATTGAAAAATGTCTGGGCTCTTGTTATGGTTTGTGTCTAGATGTCCCCCCAAAGCCTCATGTGGTAAGAGATAGCTGGATCTAGAGTGTGTGATTACTAAATTGATCCACTGATCGGTTTGGCATTGTTCTGCTGGGATCAAGGATGTGAAACTAAGATTAAGGGTATTAGGATTAAGGGTGGGAGTGCTGCCCACCCTAAAGACAGGTAGCCTGGATAAGATATAAAATACAGGAAGAAGCTAAGAGCTGCTTGCTTACATTCCTTGCCTACATTCCTTGCATTCCTCACTTACTTTGCTGCCTGTCTGCCATGCCGCCCTGCCTGGGACCCAGCTGACTGTGGATTGAAACCTCTACAAACTGTGAGCTAATAAACCTTTCTTCCCCTAACTTTGGGTGTCGGGTATTCTGTCCCAGCAATGAGAGAAAAGTAACTAAAACAGCTCTATTTCTGTGGTTGTATTCAATGTGTTTTATTAGAATCTTGTCCTGTAATTCAGAACTACAAATCTTTGTGGCCCTGGAGAGGGGAATGTAGAGATGAGCAGCCCTGGGGGCTAATGACTCCAGGCCCTCACTGTCTAGGAAGGAACATCACTATGACACGAAGGTCTTGATCTTACTGTCCAAGATGGAACCAAGGCCAGGGATATTTATTTATTTATTTATTTTCAGGGATGTTTAATTGAAGTATTTTTATCCTTACTTTTCCCAAGTAACCAAAGAATGTGACTTTTCGTTTCTATCATGCCAAGTGTTGAAAAGCACCAAATTAGTTGAACAATGGGAAAGGATTAGGCAAACAAAAAATGTAAATCACAGAAGTAACCTTAGAAATCATTTTCTACTAGAATATAATTGTCACCTCTAAAACTAGAGAAAATGGTGGATACTATTCAGTCAAATAGTATTAAAATAGTAGATAAATAGTGGGACTGAGAGAGGCCCAGAGGCTAGTAATCAAGGCAGGGCTTTTTCTTCTTCTTTTTAAGAAGACTGATGATGAGAACAATCATCAGTCTGCAAAATAACTAGGTAAATTCTAATTCACGACTCACTTCCTGGCACATGAAAACAGAACCAGGATTAAAAAAAAAAAAAAATCAGCCAGAAGGAAAGACTGACAAGAACCAGAAGGACATGAATTTCAGAGTATATGGAACAAGGTAGGACAATCCAACTGTGAAAAGAAAGAGAGAAAGAAAAATTCTTAGAAATGTGAATTCTTTCCAGCATCTTTGGTTCTGGCTGCCTTCCAGGGAGGTCTTATCCACCAGCTGCAAGGCCCCTTCTGGCCACAATTAACCCTGGAGCCAGCCACAGGCGGTGGGTGTTATAAAATAGGTCAGAGATCAAACATCCTTGTAAGAGGATCAGTGCCCATCTATTTCTTGCTTAAAAATGTCCTTTTCCCTGCCTGACTTCCCCAACTCTACGTTTTGCCTCTTCCTACTGCAACTGATTTCAGGATGCAATCTGCCCAGGGCAAAGTTACTTGCTCTACTCTGAGCCCCGCACCTACTGCCAGAACTTGATGTTCACAGCTTTATTTTCTCTCACTCTTTCTGTGTAATAGACCACAGTTTCCACAAAGACCAGAACTACATTACAGTGCTCAAAAATATTCATAGCGGATGACCGTCTCCATTCATATATTCTGGAAAGACTTTTTGCCCACTTAAGCTCTCTGCGCTTTATTTGTTCTCTTCTGTGTAAAAGGACATAAAACGGAGATCACGAGGTACAGGAGAATGAATAGAGATAGAATAAACAAGCACTTAAGGAAGGTTAAGAACTGCAGAAGGTGTCTCACAGTCTTTTACAGTTCTCAGTCACCCCAAACTCAGCTCCACCATTTACTACAGGCCCATTTCCCGCCCTCACTGATGGCTCATGCAGGCCACAAGGTAAAACATCATCGGGAGCCAAGGAAAGCTATCAAACAAGGAGAACAGGCTTCCGATTCCATTAGCAAGAAAATACCTTGAAACTGAGAAAAGATTCTGCTTGATACTTCATTTTCTCTTCGGCCAGAAGCTCAGAGGCCAGAGGTCTGCCATATCGTCTAGTGATGGGTAGAGCAATAATCAGGAACACCCGGCTCAAGTGTGGCCAGGCGTGTGGGCAGTAGAGAGTTGCGGACTCCAGCGGGTGGCCCGCAGTGTGGGGAACATGACGTGGACAGAGCTGGTTATTCCTGAAGCCCCTCCTGAAATGTGCCCCATCTCCCTTCCCACATCATGTGCCTGCTCTCCTACCATTACTGCTCTCTGAATTTTTGGTTTCTAGTGTGTATAAGGCGATGCAAAAGGAGAAGGCTCACTGGTCAGATTCATCTCTGTGGGGCTGACCACCAAGACTCATGACACCAAACTTCTTTTCCTCTCTGGCTCAGAGATCCCCGACAATTTTGGCATAAGCACCGCCTGGCGAAACTGCCAGCAACCCCTTTCTCTTGTCCTGCTAATAGTCAACCCACTTCTGCTTCGCTTCTCTGATGGACTCCAGGACCCGCATTTTTTCAGTCCTGTGATGATGAACTGGAATAAATCACTGGCTCTAGCATAAACTGTTTAGACAAGAAATAAAAATGTTTCTTTGTGGTGGTACCCACCATCTCACAGGAAATAAATGAGGCTGAATAATTTAATGAATGGACAAGCCAATAAAAAGTATTAATTATGCAAAAGCACCTGGAAAAGGAAGTCGATGAAAACCAATGTAATGATTCGGACATTTACAGATAAAGGAAAATTCGTATCATGTGTTCTATGTGACTTATAATTACATAGCAGTTTAATCACACAGGACTATGGTCTTTGCTGGGTGGAGATATTGTTACTTAGCTGTCAACAAGAAAATCCCAGGAATCTGTTCAAGTAAGAAACACAAAAGAAAAAAGATAAATTTCTGGCCATTTAAGCTATGTGAAATTCAAAGAAGAATGAAGCAAAAAGTGACCTTCAAGCAGCCTCTCTGGCTGACAGAGGGGTTCTGGAGTGTGAAAATAACTTCTACATCCCCGCCTAAATGCTTTCCTACTGAGAATGAGGTGTCTCTGAGTAGAGACAGAGTTTAAAGCCTCAGGTCTCTGATAGAGAAAGCTTTCCTCCATCTCGAGAGCTTAACCCTAGGAGCAGGATGCTCTAACCTGTGTCTTACAACACACAAGCACTACGTGTAGTGACAGCTGGGGTTGGGCAGCTCAGATCCCTCCCCAGCCAAGGATTTAGTCTAAAACGGAATCCAAATTATATCTTTAGCAATTGTAGGAAATGGAAGAAAGAAAGGCTATTTGACCCGATCCTTTGAGTGAGATAGAAACAAATCTCTCCTTTGAAACAGCATTAGCTTGTATCAAGTACCCAGAAGCCATTTAATAAATAGCTTTTCTCTAGTGACTTGGAAGAGTTAAGATTCCTATAAATGGCAAGCAGTTCTCAACCTTCTGGGCAGCAAGAGGTGAGATGAGTTATTAAGAAAAATATGAAGTACAACAGTTAAGGGGGGTGGTGATCATCCGGCGAAGTTGAGTGAAGAACACCACCTAATAAAATGTACTTACGAAAATAACACAGCCATAGAGGTGTTAACCACAAAAAAAGACCTGAAAACATAAAATAATTGTAAGACTCATTATTGGAAATAAAGCGAGATAGTGAAACAAACTAGAGCAAATCTACAAATGAATTTCCATTAGGACATGATAAGAATTTATAGATATTCATTAATTTGGTCTTTTCTGGGCATGTGTCTTCCACGTCTTTGAAATGTCAGAGTTCAGAGGAGACCCAGAGATGACCTCTGTCGCAGGAGAAGCAGAGAAAGACAACTCACTGATGGTTTATCTCTGGGGCACAAGGAGACATTCCTTCTCCCTGTTTGATGGTCTTCTTCCTTCACATATCCGAAATGACTGTCTGTGATGACATCACATTATACTTCGATTATGTCTAGTCCTTATTTTTGCATATAAAAAAAGAAAAAACAAACTAAGTCTTTCAGGAGCAAGCTATAGAGTAGTGATCAACAATTTTTACTAACACATATCCTCATTGTATTCATTTTATACCTCAATCAAAGCAGAATTTTCATAGTATGTACTGAAATATTTTATTCCAAGAATTTCACCAAGTATGAAATATATGCTATATTAACTGTAATAGATGTACAGTTGTATAGATTGCACTCAATATACATTTTCAGTATACACACGTTTATATCTCTAGCTAGCCAACTAGCGCACTGTCTACATACAGTATATACCGAGTCTGCCAAAAACACATATACGCACTTCAGAAAAAGAAAAATAATATGATATTTTTTTCAGCAGATGTTGTTGCCCTTCTATAGGGGGCCCTATCAGACGTTATATACCAGAGAAAGCCCACTACATTGCTGGCCCTTAGAAAGTAAACTGCAAATAAGTATGCAGCAATCTCAATGAACAAGGGTACCCAGGAAGCAATGTACCATCCAGTAAATATCTGGAGGCTGATGGCCATCACCTGGAGCACCTCTTGTAATTGTAGAGGCCCAAAGTAGCTTGCATCAATCTCAGGATGACTCAAAAAATTTAGCTTTATAATATTTATACAAGTTTTTCTTTTCCTGAAGCGTGTATACATTTTTTGACAACCGCCCTCCATATATAATAGTGTACTATTAATGGTGATTGGAAAACCATTTCAAGAGAGAAAGCTAATGGGATGATACTAAAAACTAGGTTTCTAGTTTCTGGAATGTAGTAGATGTTCAGTCATCTCAGGATATTTTACTAGTAAGAATGAAACTTTATTATCTCATAGTTTTCTTATGTTTGTCAATTTTATTTAAGCCTTTATTATTATAACAATTTGGATGATCCTTGAAGACAAATGCTATACTGTAAACACATATCTTTATTTTTTTGGTGGGGGGAGTGCTGGGGATCAAACTCAGGGCCTTGCTCTTTCTAGAGACGCACTCTACAATTGAGCTAAATCCCCGACCCAAACACTTGTATCTTTAGAAAGTGTGTTTCATATTTCAGAAAGGCAGTCTGCACAGAATACCTTTTAAACAAATGCTACTTTAATTGACAAAGACTGACCAAATAAATTCCACATGTGGACAGTTGCAGGACATTTTATAATCATATGTTAGAGATCTATTGGCTCAGTATCACCTTATTAATCAGACGATATTTGGAGGCATGGGGTTAAAGTGACCTGTAAAATTCTTAAACCTGATCCAAAAATGCAATTTCATTTCTCTCTAAAACTTGCAAGCAAAAATCCAATCAATTTTCCTTTGAGGTTGTAGTGTTCAGCTATGTCATTTCTGTTATATCTTAAAATTTAACTTATATTAACTTACTTAAAATTTCATTTTAAATGCACATATTTCCTTAAACACAGAACTCTGTATCGGCTTTGATTTGGAGAACTCAGGGAATTATTATTATAATAACTGCTATTATGTCCCCTATTTTGTTGGACAAAATCACGTAATGAATGTCTACTCAAGGAGTTGTTGAATTCATTCTAGAACTGAATGATATAAAGGTGCGACACTGTGGGAGGCTACAGTAAGTCTTTTGTTTTTATACTTTTATAAGTCGATTTTAAAAGCATTGTTACTATGTCTGTATGTTAACCAACAGGTCCATTAATTCCCTTTGCTATGCCTTTAATGGCTTTTTGGGCCCATTTCATATTCTAAACAGAGCTGAACATATTTGATTTGTTCAACAGCGGCCCTGTAAACTGTCACCATGTTGAATGAGAGTATTCATGAGGTATTCCACTGTGGTACTTCCCCAAGTAACTACTCTGGATTATTTAAGCCATTTTTATATATTACTTATATCTGTACATTTTTATGTGGTTATACATATTTATAAGTTTTTAAAAGAATCATTTTGTTTACTTGAACAGTTCAAGTTTATTGGGAAATGCGTATTTATGAATGTTTTAAGCCATGTTATAGATTCTATGAATACTCATTTAGTTACTTAGCCCCAAACCCTTGAAAATTTCTCTACACCAATGATTGTACATTTTATTTACGGTAAGTGCTTTCCAAATTTCAACTTTGTAAATATTTTTTTCTTTTTAAATAAAAATAATAAGGATTGCTGATGATACTTTACATTTTGTTTATAGAACAATTTGAAAGCTTTCTTTGAAAAGCAAATAAAAGAGTAGTAAAATCATTTCTAATTAGAAATAATTCAAAGCTACTGAATGTCAGGAACTTTTAAGATGTGCTGTCTACTCTTAAGCCATAAACAGAATACTGAGCTTCATTCATACATATGCATATTTATGGTTTGACTACATTGCTCCAGGTTAACTCTGCCAGGAAAAAAAAAGGAGATATAAAACTGAAAAAGATATTCACCATTCTCTAGTAATTTAGGTTTTTATCATTGATGCTGCCTATTAATTTTATGCATATCATAATATAGAACATGTTATATTATGACACCTCTAAGTGTACTATTACTTGAAGGTATTTTATTACTACTTGACAAGCCCAGAAAGATGTGCTATCCAGTTACCGTTCTATTTTTTTCTCCTTTGTAGCCAACATTTTATGAGTTTTCGTTACTCAGTAATTTCATTGCCCTTTCTCTTCTTTACAAATCAACATACTCTTATCTGAACTCCTCTTAGGAATTCATCAAAACAATTTCAAATCTCCAAGGACTTCTCAGATACTACCGCCAGTAGACACTTAGCATCTCCCACTTTTCTTGGCCTATCAGTAGCCTCTGATGCAACTCTTTCCGCCTTAAAAGCATTATTATTGTCCCTGGGCCATGATACCATCATGTTACTGGGGGCTACTTTCACCTTTTAGAATGCTAATACTGTCTTCTTGCATTTTATTCTATTTCATTGGCAGTTAAAATATCTGGATCCCTCAAGGCTTTGTTTTGGATCTTCTAAACTTTCCATCTACATTATTGGCTCCTTTATTTGCATGACTCAAAGAAAAACAAAATAGTGTATCAAGAAAGAATTGGGTGCCACTGTGGTCCCAACAATCTGGGAGGCTTAGGTGGGAGGATCACAAACTCTAACCCAACCTGAGGGATTTAGCACCTTAGCAAGAACCTGTCTCAGGATGGACAATAATGAAAGAAGGGCTGGGGAGATTGCTCAAATGTGAAGACCCTCAGTGCAACCCCCGGTGCTGCAAAGACACTAAAATTGAACACTGAGTGTTATTTTCACCATTTCCCCTAAACTGGTCATCTTCCATTTTCTTCCCTAGAAAGTGGCACCGCCATTCAGTTGCTTGACCATAAGTCTGTAAATTATTCTTCTCAACTAACTCTTCCCCACCCCCGTTTCTATATCATCTCTAAATCTTGAATGTCACTCAGACTGGCCTCTCTTGCCGCATCTTGGCATTGCCATCCTGACAAACGAGGCCACTGTCCCTGATCTGGAGCACTGTGGTATTTCATCATGTACTCTCCACTCTGTCTGGTTCTCCCCCTGCCTTGGACGAAATAATCTTCTAACGAAAGCATCCTAAATATATGTCAATTCCTGCATTCTCACCTTTCCTCACTCTCCATATGAAATTAAAACTTTCTAGTTAATTCCTAATGTTCTTTGCATAAACGTTAAACTACTTAAATACACAAAAGCCTGAGCGGCTTGACCCCTTTTCCATCTGCAGTATCTTCTCCCACAGTCTCCAGCTCCACTGAGCTTATCAGTTCCTTGGCCAGGCTAAGTTTCTTCTCATATTCTCCACTTGGGATGTGCTTTACAACTATGTATATTCTCGATGCAGTAGGATTTCTTCTCCCTGCTTTCTTTACTTTTTTTGTGACCAAGAGTTGTCAAATCAAAAATGCATATTAGAAGTGTAATGATTTAAATTTAAGATATATGGTTATGGAGTAGGGAGTATGTGCTACTTCCTCTGGTTTGAATTATCTTTAATTAATTCCTTGTTTAAATCTTGCCTGTCTCTAGATGATTCTTCTTTAAGAAAAGGTAGAGTAAATTTCTTTGTTAAATGTCCTCTAAGGGCTGAGTCCCATTTCATAAGGCAATTATGCCAATGTACCTGCCTGGGTTTGTGTCATGGTTCTGCCCTCCTTTATTGGGTGACCATCAGCAAGTCCTCTAGATTCTCTCTGCCTCTGTCATATCTGTTCTAAGGTACAGTGATAATGACATCGTTTTCACTGGCTTGTTTGTGGAACTAAATAAGATAATCTATTTAAAACACTTACAGAAGTTTCTGAAACACAGAATGTTTCACATGTTTATATAAATGTACACACACACACACACTAGTGCACACTTGTGCTCTCATTTGCAATAGCACATTCATTGCTGTGATTATTTGGCAAACCCCTCTCACTCTAAATAGATAATCACATTACATTCCTTAAAAGTAACTACTTTTGGCACATAAGATTTACCCAAAAAAGACTTGTTGAATAAAAAAGTGAATGAGTCCTGTGATTAATGGGCTAAATGAAGTAAAAATAGAAAAATCAAATAAACATTACTATAATTAATCTGCATATATATGTATAACTTATATATGTACATATATATTTATTTTTAGAAATGGTCGTTGTATCTTTTCCCTTTTACATATGCAGGCAAATGTGTATCATACATACTTGCATATACAAGCATGTATAGTATATGCATACAAATATACGTGTGTGTGACAGAAATACATATATGTGTACATTAAGAAAGTACATCCAATTTAAGAGGATATACTTAGAAATTTTTCACCAAATTCAGAAAAAAATAATTCCACTCACTATCAATTTGATGCCTTAACATTTTCATAAAAGTTCTTGATGATGTACTTTGCAAAAGGAATTGACAAGTAAAAAAGAGGATACGTAATTATTTGGTGACAGTGTACTGCGTCCTTAATGTTAATCATGATATTCACCTTGTGAAAACTGTATCACATAGCTGCTCTCAATTCTGAGATGCAATACTTTTTTAAATTATTCCAAAATTGGAATATGTTTTAAAAGTTCTGTGTAATCTTGATGCAGTAAGATTTCCTCTTTCCCTTTCATTTGTTTTTTAAGACAGCAGTTTTTTTTTTCTTTTCTTTCTTTTTCTTTTTTTTTCTTTTCTCTTTTTTGGTGCTGGGGATCGAACTCAGGGCCTGTGCTTGCAAAGCAAGCACTCTAACCACTGAGCTAAATCCCCAGTTTGACAGCAGTTCTTAAATTAATAATACACTTTAAATGTATAATGTCTTAAATTTAGCACATATAACTGTTTAGTAAGATAACTGATTGTAAAACCAAATCATATTCAACAGCTTTCATCACTATCAAGAAACAGTTAATAAATATAGAAAAATAAAAAAAACCCAAATCCAATTTCCAATAATTCATTTATACAGAACAAATTAGAATGAAATTAATTTCAAAATGTGTATGACAAGCGTAATGCAAACCGCAAATCTTTACACAGGAGCAAAAACACTTTAGTAAATGGAGCGATGTCTTACTAATATTAAAACTTACATTTGCTTAACTATAAAGAATAGAGTTTTAAATGTCAGTCATGTCTTGTGAAACAGCTCACAACACGGCTTTAAGGAGAAGAGTGGAAACTCTCTCAATTTCTTACCTCTTTGTGCATTCTTAGATTCCCTGGAGTTACAGCTTTGTGCTTATTTTCGTTTTTCTTCTGAGTTTAAAACAATCAGAATGTGTTTATTTAGAATGTCCAAACATAAATGAAGAGGCAGTTAAAGAACAGTGGAAAGGTACCTCTCTGCACTGTCATTTTTAAATGGTCACTTCTGAGTGTGGGTGAACTCAAATTCCTGGATGGAGGCCATTCCAGCCTCTTATGAGTCATTAGATGTATCTTCGGGTATTTTAATTATCTTAAAATCTGGTAATCCATCTATTTCTCTAGTGAGCTGACAAAAGGTACAGAAAATGAACCTAAATGGGTATATAGATTGATTTTTTTAAATTTTTTTTTTATTTTTAGTTAATTTAATGCATGAAGTGAGTCCAGAGGGATTTGTAGAAGGAAGAAGACATCCTTTATTCTGAATACTTACAAATGTTCATGTTAAATGTATGAATTAGAAGTCATTTGATCGTGATGAGTTTTTTTTAAAGTAGCCATTTTCATGGAAAAATTTTATATGATATAAAGTCTCATGCTCATTTTTGGTTGGCTAGATGAGAATATCTCAACTATTGGAATGTAAGTTATTTTCATAGAAAGATGAGGGCAGGTTATTTCCTGAGACGCCTCAGGATACTATTGGTTCCGGCTTATTTGCTATTTAAAGTAGACATAGTACAGGTAATGAATTACAGAGGTTGACCTGATGTCTAAAATAAGTATGATCATTAACTTTAGACTTATTTTAGGAAATGGTAATTGTAATCTTTCCCCTTTTATTCGTTATGATCTCAGTTCTTTCCAAAATATGTTTACTGAAATATAAAATCCAGACTCAGAAATATATAATATTTAATATATGATTTTGTGAATATGTATAAGGGGAATATCTTTCATCTACTGGCCAGATCAATGATAGAACTTTGCCAGATAGCCACAAGCCCCTTCCAAATACTATGTGGTTACAATTACAATCAGGCGTAAAAATCCTTCCCTAAATAGTCATCATTCTCACACTTATAATAATAGCTTCCTTGCATTATTCCACAAGTTTGTCACCCAAATTTTGGCTCAGACACTATAATTTGGGCTTGTTCACTTAATATAAATAATGTGTTTTAGGTCTGCTTCAATCTACATATTTCCTTTCTTTTTGTTCTTACAATACAATAAGCAAACCATTTATTAATTTATCAACAGAAAGACCCAGGCCTTCGGCCTTCTGGATTTTGTTGATTAGATTACTAATATTTTCAACACGCTCCTCTATGCTCCTCATTTTCTTTAAGTAGCAGCTGAATCCAGAGAAATTTTTAAGACTTGAGTTCTAACCTTTGGCAAGACTACAGTCAGCATTGTGCTCCTTCACCAGGAAGCATGTAATGAATGTTTGATTTTTTTTCTGAGATGTTTGTAGTTGACAATGGTTAATACCGAGATCCACTATCGTATTCACATTTGCAAAGGGTGATATTTTGATCCTGCAGCTATTATTCATGTATGAACTGAAAATTTTTATGAACAGATCCTCCCTGTGTTACTATCTGGCTACTTTCTAGTTGTTTCATTGGTTATTCAAGCTTCTTCCAGTTTTATATTGAATCCTTTTGACATGACATTGGTAGAGTTTGATAAGTTTGTTGTTACCTAATATCACTAATTTTTCTAGGTTCTTTTATACATTGTAGGCCTCAGTTTTAGAACTAAGATCTTGGAAGAATTTGCAGCTAATATTCTTTTTAATTTCAGGAAAGCTTAAGTGTAACTTTTAGAATTTATTTTATACCCTTGAGTTTGAGCCACCCTTTTAGCAGTATTTTGGATTTTCCTCAGCCTTATTTAGTATTTACCACTTAACTTTCAAACTTTTTGAAAACATTTTTATTTCTTTGTATTTGTAGTTTTTATTACTTTCCATCTGATATACTCCTTAATGCATAGTCTATGGGGTTAAGTCCATTTTGCTCCTTCTAATTTAGTCTTTATTTCTCAAATCATTTCTTTCTTTCTTTCTTTCTTTTCCAATTATTTTCTGAATGATGTCATCTTGTTTCTGGTTCATATAATTATAATAATGTAATTATTCTCATATATTCATAGCTCATGTATTTTAGTGGCTTGAATTCTATCTCCCCCAAGATATGTTAAATCCCTGACCTCTGTTATCTGTGGATATGACTTCAGTGGAGAACAGGCTCTTTGTATACAAGATCAAAATAAAATGAAGTCCCTCTGAACTGTATTGGACCTTTATCCAATGACTGACCCCTTTTTAAAGTGGGTAAATTTGGTCACAGGCAATAGAACACTATGTGAATTCAGAGAGATACAGAGACTGGATAACGGGATAATGAGATATAAAGATCAAAGCTGAAACTAAAATGACATATTTACAAGCCAAGGGGAGCCAGCAACACCCCCAAACCTAGGAGAAGCAAAGACGATTTCTTTGCTAGAGTCTTTGAAGGATCCTGACCCTGAGTATATCTTAGGTTTGAATTTCTAATTTTCAACACTATGAAAATAAATTTGTGTGATTTTAAGGCTCATGTTTGTAGAATTTAGTATGGAAACTTTAAGAAAGAAATACTAAACTTTTTAATATTTCTGGTACACGGTTAAAGAATACTTGGTTATATTTTGATCTATTCTACCCTCAAAAGGCTTGCTTGTCTTCATTTATAGATATAGTATTCAGCTTCATATTACTTTTAAGTATTTTTCCTCAACTTTTGAAGTGAATTGGCCATCAGAATTTTTTTTTCTTTTCACAAGCATGCTCTTCTTTTTTAAAATAGAGCTTAAATATGTGGTTTACTTTTTTTCCCCTTAGTTTTCCGAGTCCTCCTCTTCCATTTCTGTTGATATTTGTATCATCTTTGTTGTCTGTATGTTCCCTGACTTTCATTATTCTCTAAGAGGTTTTACCCCGGTGTGCAGACTTGACATATAAGAAAGCCTCGTATTTCCGTTTTGGGAGGTTCATAGGGTTACACTGTTCTGGCTCCTTGTGGTCAACTCCCCACCACTCCTTACTTTTGATTGCTCTTCTCATCTCGGTCTGTTGTAACTTCCGGTTAAAAACATACTAGTTATCTGGGGCTCTCTTTTTCTTAAATAACCTGGGTAGATACCGGTAATATATAGGTGATGCAGCCTTTGGGGATTTGCTCACACTACAGAACCATCTAGTTTTGTTAGGAGCTAGATAGTTCAAAGATCTTGTCTTTAATGTCTAGTTGCTTTTCTGCCTGTGTTCAGAGACTGAGTGCATGCTGCTGCCTCATTTCCTTGCAATCTGTATCTAGAGCTTCTACAGATAGTCATTAGCTAAAATTCATTAAGTACACACTATGTGTCAATCACCGGATTAAGCACTTCATTTCCATCGTGTCAGTACTCATAGCAATCTTATGAAGCTCATATTAACCTCAGCTGCATTTCAGTGGAAATGATAGAAACATACTAGAAAGAAATAAAATAATTTGTCAAATGCCAAAGTGCCATGAGTTCCTCAGGCTGAATTCTAAATTGCAATCTGATTCCAGAGCCCACCCTCTTAGCAAATATCATAAGCATTTTTTTAAAAAATTGAGGCCTAAATGCATAAGTGGAGCACTTGCCTAGCATGCGTGAGGTCCCTGGTTTCAGTTGCCACCATCCAAAGAAGCAAAACGAAACAAACAAAAATACCAAGAACAAAACAATAACTGTGTTAATACAAAATAATAAACAAGTTCAAAAATCAAAACAACTGATAAAAATAATGGAATAGAAAGGCAAGGAACTGCAGAGTCTGCTGTGGGAACAGATCTCATCGGTAAGCCAGACTATGAAGAACCTGAGTATAGGAAGAGCACAAATGAGGAAGAGATAGTCAGTGCCGTATAAGCTTGCATTCCACTTGAGCCTTCTGACAATCAGGTGTCTATTCTGCAGAAACTGTGTGAATCTGTGTAATGCTGCTATAATGGAATGTCACAGAGTAGGTATTTTATACTAAACAGAGGTGTATGGGTTCATGCTTCTAGAGGCTAGCAAGGCCGAGATCAAGGGCCTGGCATCTGGCAAGAGACATCTTGGCGCATCAACTCATAACAGAAGGCAAGACACAGAACAGAGAGACCCAAATCATCCCTTTATAAGGACTGCACTCCCGTGATAATAGCCTTAATCCATTCATGGAGGGATCTAATCAACTCTCATTGGTCTTACCATCCGGCACTGTTATTGGGCAACGGGTGTTTCCAGGTCCTTATTCGCGCAGGCAAAGAATTGCAAGGGTGAACCGAGGGCCACAGAAAAGTTTATTTAAGTAACAGAAAGAGAAACTGTTTTTCCCATGGCCGCCACAGCAGTTAGGTTCAGGAAGGGAGAGGAAGGCTGGGGAGCAAGGTAAAGATAGAACATGAAGTAGAGAGCAGGGGGCAGGGCGGGCAAGAGGGCAATGAGCAAGCTCATGCTATCACCGCTATTGATTCTGTCTCTGATCTTGTGAGACCTCCCTGATCCTGTGAAAAGAGGGGCACTTGGATTTTGTGCCCTAGATTGACGTCAGGTTAAGGCCACTTCCCGGGTCATGTCCATCTTCCCAGCTGGGTTAAGCCACGCCCTAGTCCTACTTCAGCATGATTACATTAGGGATCAAGTGTCCAATACTTGCTTCTGGAGGGACACATTCAAGCCACAGCAACTTGTAACGAAAAGAGAGAACCAAGACACTGACAAAGAGAACAATTAAGTGCACTGCAAAGCTGAATTTCCAACAGCCAAGCTTCTTAAACTAGTTGCCGAGCACCGTGAGAGTCCTGGTGTCCTGTGCTACACAAGGAGGATAATTTATTTGGCACGTCTCCTTCCCTCAGAGAAGTTTCAATTTAGTGAGAAAAATAAGATGTGTTCATGAATAATTTAAGCTAATAAATAATAAGAATTATTTATCGCTAGAAATAATAAAAGCTTCAGGAAATTAAATGAAAGACAGCACATGTGACCAGGGTGGAGATGGGCATGTAAACTGGAGGTTAAGTAAGAAAGTAAAAGAAAATAACCCGAAGGAGAAGCACGGGACAAATAACGTGTTCACTGTGAGACGGTGGCGGCGAGTTGAAGTCTTCACAATGAAAAAAAGAACTACAGAAATCACTGAGTGTTTTAAATAGTTTATCAATATTACACAGATCAGGAAACAGAAGTTTCTAATGTAAAGGGGGAAAAAGGTAAAGTTCTTTCTTTTTTTTTTCCTTTCTGGGTGAATAAGTCTGTATAGAAAAGGAAAAAAAGACATTAGTAAGGGACCATGGACAATGTCACCCAGGAAGAAGGGATAGTGGGCATTCGCAGAGTGCATAGAACATGTAGAGGATAAGCGGAAGAGCTGGGTAGATTTCATCCCTTGCATCCCCTAAAATAAGGAATTGGGTTCTCTTACACTGACCTATATTGATGCTAGTTTTTCCTGTAGCACAAGGTTTTCTGAGTATCCTTTAGCAAACGGTTCATTACTGATTGTAAGGACGAGGGTCCGCATAGGTAGGGAAAAGTCAGGGTAAAGGCCTCACTGAACATTATTAAAAACTAATGGACAATTTTGACCTCTACAGCCAGACTCTGAAAGGCAAAGACACCTACAATCCAATAGTTAGAAACACAAAGGCAGCGAGACCCCAACAATTAAAGAGACAAAGGCAAAGGAACTAGTTTGGGGAAGGTCCCACGTGGTGTGAGTAACATAAAAATCACAAACTTCCCCTTTATCCTCACATCTACATAAACTGTCTGTAAACCCTCACCTATAATCTTACTCTCTACCAAAAGGCAAGGAAAGGTCACACGGGTAAGAGAAATCTGAGGCAAAGGTGACAGACAAGCCCAGGAACCAATCAGATTCCAAGGGCCAACACAAGGAAAAACCCTAAAAAGGGACTACAGAAGAGGGCCCACCAGTGTTTCGCTTTCAAATGCTCCTACTTCTTGAGTTAGCTATCTATCATCTCTCCTTGTCCCCTTTTCCACCATCTTTGAATAAATCGTTTTCTCTAGTTTAAACTCGGTTTCTTTAACTCTTTACAGGTTTACAATCACTGGGAGCTGCATTTTCTAGCAGGGCCACAGCTCGCAGTTCACCTCCAAGGAAGTAACACTGGTCAATGGCCACTGATCAGATAGAGGCTAAACTCCCTTGGGGATTACTGGGGGTATTAATCAATTGGGGCTCATATTAGATAAGAAGGCTCCACAGCGCGCCATCTCAGGAGCTGCCTTAGAGAGGTAAAGCTCCATTTTGATGCTAATGAACACAATCCTACTCTCACAACTTCAGAAAAGTTATGAAAGGAAGGACTTAGGTAACTAAAAGGGTGAGCAATATCAAATGCAAGTGGGCAACCCTAAACTCCATTTCAACACCATTTTGCACAGGAAAGAATTCTACACGGCTGAAAGACACAATGCTGCTTTTAAATGAAACAGTAAAAGGGGAAGAACCACAATTGTCCTGTTATTTCAACTGAAAGTTTAAGATCTTTGACTGTCAATGATAACCAGCACACCACATATCCTCACCCTGACTGCCCCGTGTCTGGAAGGCTGGAATGCATTATTTTGCAAAAAGACATCTTAAAGTTTATTTCTTTATAAAATGCAGCTATGATATTTTAAGGATGTGCACTTACATAGATTTTAGCGCATTCATCTGGTTCTATATTTGCTGAAAAGCATTAGTGGGAGCACATTTCATACAGCCTTTAAATACAATAAAGCAAGTACAGAAAAGCCTTAAAATTAGCTTTTTATTCAATAACTGACCAAAACTGTAAAATGTCAATCATGTTTTTCTAGCTGTATACTATAATTCCAATCAAAAGAAATTGCTGTTTCACAATTTGATTTTGGGGGAGTGCTAGATCAATGTTATTGACATAAGGAGTTCATTCATTATTTATTTTAAACTTTGTTTATTACCTGAGTTTCATATAGAGACTAATTATTTAGATGGGAAACTGCAACTGTCTAAATTAATATTAGGAAAATTGAGCATTTACCCTGAGGCAGCAAAATTGGACTTTGTCAGGAAGCCGATCTGAGGGTGCATGCTACAGAATGCCTAAAACCAGCCCTTAAAGGGAAATAATCTAAGGCCATTATTTCCCCCTGGAGCATAATTAAATGCAAATAATAAAGGCTGCATTGTCTCTTCAATTCCACTTTTTCCGTTTGCAGAAAATGGACTCATGAAAAGCAGCTGTCAGAGGGGCTCGGCTTCTTGACACCAACCAGTTGAGGGTTTGTACTTATGGAGTCCCTGAAGAAATAGCACTTTCTACTGGAGGAGTCACCTTTGACTAAGTCTGAGGATTCTGTCACCTCCTTCAGTGGCAACTCAACAAAAACGCAGCCTTAAAAACAGAGCTAGATAAACAAAGACTCTGGACAAAGGAGGTCACGCTGAGAACAGACTCTCTTCATTCGTGAAAGCAGCTCTCAGTACTGCAAAAGTGAAATGAGTTGAGGGGTGGTATCCATCCTGTTGAAAATTAGCTTGAAGGGCTGGTGGGTCACATAAGGACAATCACTCAAAATTTTTTGACAGCAACTCTCATTAGTAAAATCTTTTCCTATTCTTATGCTGACATTTATGAATTCATTTAATGACTCTCAAAAAATTCCAGGTAATTTTTTTTAACTTCCTATTTAAAACATGGGAAGAAATGTGAGGCCCAGAACTGGAACAGCAACGTGGTAGGACTCGGTGAAACTGGCTGGTAAGTTTAAAAATTGAAATCCATTGTTTCTCTTCATGTGAAAAAAGTACTTCTTGTACATATTCATATGCTCGATATTTTATTAATTACATAGAGATAAATAGATTATATATCTAAAAATGCATTACGTTTTACAAATGGTAATCGAAATATATGTTGAATGTTTAAATAAATAAAAACTGATTATGGTAAAAGACACATTGCGTACTAATTGTCTTCAGAAGAACCAAGTGGAAACATACTTCCCAGTGAATGGTTTACTGTATTTTTATGAGTCCTATAGATTGCATAGGCTTAGGTTGCTCTATAAACCTACACAAAGTCATGTAATTAAGAAAAAAATACATGACTTACAGAATCATATAAGCAAATTCCGACTATTCAAAGCATAAGTAATTCCTAATAAAAATGATAACACACACAGTTAAAATGCTGCTTGCTATTGCCTAAGAATATAACATTTAGAACTGAAGTTTGTAAACAATGTTGCTGTGAAAAGCTTTCTCCCTGCCTCTTTCTTTTTTCCTACATCTCTTTCTTTTGGTAAGTTGCTTTCACTAAATTTTGCAAAAGACTTGGTTTTTTTTTTTTTTGTTTGTTTGTTTTTTTTGTGGTGCCGGGGATCAAACTCAGGCCCTTGTGCTTGCAGGGCAAGCACTCTAATCACTGAGCTAAATCCCCAGCCCAAAGACTTGGTTTTATTCACATGCCCTATATTGTTTTGTAATTGTTTCTCATAGTTCGTATAAATAAATTAAAAATAACAGACTTTTTTAAAAATGCAATATAAATATATCAAAGTATTTTAGGAGGAGTGTAGTGTAATTTCCATATATTTTTAAGGCATTTTTTGCATCCTAAAACTGTCTTAATAAATTATTATGAAGATGAAACCATCAGAGAGTCTCTTCTTATCGGTTGGGATACACCCAATTTCACAATACATGTTTGACTCTACATGGCCCGCTGCATAAGTAGATTAGAGACAGATGAGCTATATATTTTCTACATACATTTAAAGTGTTTTCTCCCTCTCAGGAGGATTGTAGTTCTTGCCAAATAATTGCATCAAAGAGCTGCCCCAGCGTAATGCACATTCCAGCTGTTTCTCACACTTCAGTTTTCTTAGTGATTCATTCCCTGGTTGCTCTTATTGCTCCACTTGACCCTAGATCCGCTTTTCTGTACTCATAAAAAGTATTGTGCTGGGAAAAACCAAATACATATTTTATGAAACTAAAATGTTCCACAAGAAGATTCTTAAACCATGTAAAGCATGTAATTTTACGTAATACATTCTCACTAAGGCATCGAAACCTATTAGAATTTGACACAGCTCCCTCTTTTTCTTTTTGAAAGAACTTTTTTTAAAAAATGTGTTCCATACAACTTGAAAGGAGCACATTCTAGTTTTGAACCATTTTTTCTTCCTTTTTCCTAAACTGCACACCATTCCCATAGGGACGGAGCTGTAAAACCAACAAGGACATACAAATTTTAGGACCCTATTTAGTAGAAAATGTTGCTTTCACAGGTGCCAGGTGTAGAGGCGTGCTGGTTTCTACACGGTAATGTTCACTGTGGTAGATTCAGACCTAAAGAAAAACATCTTCTACTGGTGTCTTTCATGTGGACTGATAGCAGCCAGGAGGCTGTGGACAACAAGGAATATTACTTAACCTTGAGATTAGTATGACAGAGGACGTTCTGGAGTAATACAACAGGATTTTGCAAGTTTTTAAGTTATTTTGATAATCCATCCCTAATTTAAAGAACGCTATAGAATTATCACTTATTGGGGCTGGGGATTTAGCTCAGTGATTAGAGTGCTTGCCTTGCAAGCACAAGGGCCTGAGTTCGATCCCCGGCACCACAAAAAAAAAAAAAAAAAAAAAAGAATTATCACTTATTCACAATAGAAATTGTAAAAACAATAGGTCAACACTCACTCGAAATAAAATATACTTTAAAGATATACTGTGTGCGAAGAATGGTACTGGCTACTGAGTTACATTAAGAAGCAAATAAAAATTTTATCCTGTTTCCATTTCACAGATATACATAAGCAAAAGCTTACTAACTCAAGGCATATATGAAAATTAACATTTTAGCTATGAAGCAATGAATGCCATAAATCAGCACAGTGAAGAATAACATGTGTAGGGAATTTGTTTTCTATTCCAAATGATTCTTAAAGAATAGTAAATTGAATTGTTAAGGAGATTATTTACCCATGGGTACCCTAATAAGTTTCATCATCAGAGGTAAATTAAATGTTTTAAAACACTGATCGGTGGTTGACAGAAAATACTAAAAAAGTTTCATGTTGATTAAAGTACCATGTACAATACTTAACATGTTAGATACTTAAAATGAGTTCCCAATGACTTTCAGATGGCCATATTGGAGTTTACTGAACAGGAAAAATTGGGGGAAGGACATTTCAAAACTTCATTCCAATAGTTTTTTAGGTCAATAGCACGTAGAATTCATTTGAATCGGCTCTGTTCTTCAAACAGAAAATCATAGATCTTTTTCAGGTTTGAATTGTAACAAATAGCGTATCTAATTACTCTTTGCCTTTGTGGAGTTACAATGACTAAGTCTAGTAAATGATTATAAGCCAAAAAGTGCTCAAAAGACAACTTAATCAATGTCATTGGGCAAAGCATTTCACATTAATTCTCTAAATGAATTTTGCAGTTACAATTAAAATGTCATCAGCCTTAAAAACAATTGATAATTTTGAGATAAGTCTAACATTGTGTATTTTTCTAAGAAGCATCTATGACTTCATTTCAGAATATTTCCTGAGGATTACTGACTGATACAGGTCTATCAGTCTCAGCTTTTGCAAAACTCTAGGATTTTCCCAAGCACTCATTGTAATCCTGAAATTGTCCTCTGTATTCATTATTTTTACTTAATTACATTTTTATGGTGGGAAAAATCACAAGCAGTAAGGACCCAACAGTATACAATGCAGAGTTCATTTTTTTCTGTTCATGTTATTTTTCCTTGAATTTGATAACTCATGTAGAGTAGAAATTCCTTTCCTAGTAATACCAGAGAATAGGATAGAAAACTAGTATCCTTTAGAAATGGCATGATGACATTTAAAGGAGAAAAAGAGAAGTATGCGTTTTGCTCCTCAGCAAGCACTAGAAGCTTGAATTTGGTGTTTTATAGGGTAAAATTTCATTTAAGGAAGATGAAATTTGTATATACAAAAAGAAAAAAAATAGTGGAGCCCATATCATATAATTCAAAACAGAAAAATTGCCAAATTACTTGATTGGTATAAGAATATCCAACAAAGTTCTAAGATTTGCCCAGGTGATTACTTGTGGCTTGAACATATATATATATACATATATATATATGTATATATATATATATATATATACACATATATATATGTATATATATATATAATGTGTGTGTGTAAAATAGTAATATATATAAAACACAACAAATTCTTTCAAAAATTATTTTTTTTTTTGCCTATTTTTGGCAGACGATCTCAGCAAATTTTTATCTTATTCAGTAGCCCTCAGCAAAGGAAGATAATACTGAAAGAGCAACGTGCAGGGGCATATCCATGCAATATTTTCTCAATAAAGAGCCATTTTCCCATCATCAATTTAGTGGGTATAATTCCTCAGCACTCACCACTCTTCAGGTATAAAGATGGGCCCTGAGGTCTGCCAGGCCAGCCTACAGGCTCTGTAGGCAGAAGAAATGGTCTTAAAGTTCTGCTCCTCAACTTACTAGCTGCATGACTTGGGTCAATGGATTTCATCTCTCTGTGCATTCAGTTTCCTGATGTGAAAAATAGAAATACGTACACCCTTTGTAATGAATAATTGCACAAAAGGAGTTAGAATGGGGCCGAAAGGCACTCAAAGAATGCTCGTTGTTATTAGAATACCAAAAACATATTCTGTAACACAGAAAGTTTGTTTTCATCCTGCTACTGCACCTGAGATGTTACTGAATTCAAACGCAACACTGGATATCTGCAGTTATCAACTGAATTTAGGAGAAACTTTCACTATAAACAGAGAGGGAGCCCTAATAAGTGGCTGACATCAATGCAGTGAAGATGGGGGACAACAGACAGCGGTCAGCCACTGGGTGAGTCAGCGGTAAAAACATATCGAGGAGCCATAGTGTAGGTCCGGCCACTCCTGCAGCTACCGCCTTATCTCGGGCAGCCGTGGCCTTGTCTTCCCGGCTTATTAACATGCCACGTTTGAGCCCAGGGCCAGGCACAGGCAGGCATCTCCCGAGGGCTTCGTAGCCGAGTCTGTAGCCCCAAGTGCTGCAGCTGTATGCATTACAGCTGACTCCTGGGCCTCCGTCCTGCAGCTCGGCCTGCTCCCGGTCCAGGCAGCACCAGATTCTGGCCTGGAGGCACGAGGGTTACTGGTGTTTCGGGCTCTTCTGCTGGAACAGCCCGGGAGGACGCGTGATGCCTGTTTGTTTCTGGTCTTTTGCTGACAAAGGTCTTATTTCATCTTACAACAGTTGTGCTTATACTCTAGCTTTTATGGCTCTGAATGTAGTATAAGGGGAAAAAGCAAAAAGTCTTTGTCGAATTCTTTCTTGACATTTGTGTGCAACAAAACTAACTTTATAAAATTTGGTGGAGCCTTTCATTACACTCGAACTGTTCACTTTTGCTCAGTGCTTTGGATAAAGCACGCTGTTTCAAACTGATGAAATATTTCGTTAATTTCTTCAAATAACTTCAAATGATTATTGGCTCATTTAATTAGGAATAAATTATATTTTGATGTATTTCCTCCCTGCTGTTTATTGTTATTTGTTAAAAATAAAATGTACAATTCACTTTCTAATTTCTTACCTCTGCTTATTCTCACTCTGTTCTTTCTTCCCTCTAAGTGTTGCTGTTCCCCAGGATAGATTACAGTACTGATAACCAATAAAAACGATGCAGTTAGGTAGGAGCCGTCCCATTAATATTTTCTTATATGAGTTTTATCAACACCATGGGACAGCCGGAATAAGGAATATTATCTGCATTTTAAGACTGAGGAAATTGAGGCATACATGAGATTAAGTGGTTTGTCAAAGATCAGTAAAGTACAGATGGATCATAAGGTCTGGGATTCAAAGCAGCTGCCATTCCACTGTTTGTCTCATGGCAGGGTGGCCTAACTGAACAAGCATGAATTTCATGCCAGAAATAACTGGTCTGAAATCTGTCATCTGCTAGCTGTATTATTCATGGGGAACATTGTTTTGATTTACCCTAAGTCTAAAAGTAGAACTAGATAGTTAAACAGAAATGGATTTTAATAAAATAGGAAAGACAAAGCAAAGCAACAGAGGGACATAAGCAATTGGTAAGAATAATTAGCTCTTAATGGTTTGATTTTAGTCTGTCTCCTTACGACTTTCTACCTTTGACCAGTGTTTAAACAAAAGTAGAGTTTCTGGTGGAACCATTTGAAATGACAAGGTCTTGAAGAGAAAAGAATCAACCATGGGCAATTCCACGCAGTCTGATCCAACACTGAGAGGCCTGAACCTAGCAAGTTTTCTCAAATCTTCATGATATTTTTGTTTGGTTTTGGCCTGAACATCTTCTTTATTTCTTTTTCCTGAATAGGTTTTACATTAGTTTAGAAAAATTTTATAGGTTCAAAATGGTTGGGTTATACAGAGAACAGTATTTCGCACTAATCTCTTTATGCTAACCACCTAATTTTCTCCTCTCAAAGTGAACAAATGGTGGGAGACACTCATGACTCTGTATAGGTGTCATGTTCATTTAAAAGTAAACATGTACACTACATCAATCTAAGTACTTTTTAAATAAATGGCTGCTTAATGTACTCATTTTTATCCCTTGTCCAAATGAGGCAAAATTCCTGCGTGACATTAACGGTAGACTGCATGAAGTTGATGAAGGAAATAACCCCAAATAAAACTGAAACAGTGTCCTTAAAGAAGAAGAATATTAATTTAGGCAAAAAGCAACAAATTTTGATGCATCCTTCCAATGATCCAGGGTGACACAGAAGCCCCAAATCAATCCTCCCAGAATTTCATTAAAAGCAAACACACATTTAGTGTATTCTTACTCTAAACCGTGAGCTCTCAGAGGGCAGGAAGTAGAATTTAAGCATGCTTAGTTCTTGACAAGTAGACTGCATAAAAATGCTTGCAGGACATAAATTACTATTGTGTTACCCACGGAAATTTTCTTCAAGAAATTTAGTAAGACCTACTTATTTTAGTACAACTTTTATCTTTTCTGAGCAGATTATTTTCCATGTGTAAAATGTATATATTTGGGCACCTTTTTTATTTTTCTGAATCTTAGTAAACAATCTGTTTCCTGTACTTCAGGTAAAAGACTATAGTGTTCATTTCACTTAAATATATGCTATTGGTAGTAAAGTTTTTATCCTGAAAGAAACGCAGTTCTGTTTAATTTGTTTTATTAGTGCGTGCATCTTTGTGATAAATAATGTTGCATTCATTTTGGAATATACGTATTCCTTAGTCATTTTCGGTCTCCATACTCACCCAGCCCTCCCCTCTTCTCTCTTCCCCTGGTCCCCTTCCTTTCCCAAAAAGTCTGCTTCCCTATTTTTTACCATCACTCCTGTATTTTACTCTTTAGTTAATTTATATTTTGAGTTCTCATATAAGAGAAACCACGTTATATTTAACTTCCTCTGTCTGACTTACTTCATTTACTATAATGATCTTGAGAGCCACACAATTTCCTGCAAATGTCATGATTTCATTTTTTTATGACTGAATATTATCACATTGTGTAAATACACCACATTTTCTTTATCCATTTGTCTGCTGATGGGCATTATGGTGTTTCCAGAGTTTAGTTCATGTGAATTATACTGCTATAAACCTAGGTATGCATGTATCCGTATAGTATGATGTCTTATCTTTATTGGAAACATACCTAGCAGAAGTATAGCTGTGTCAAATGGAATTTCTATTTTTACTTTCTTGAGGAACCTCTATACTGAAGAAATCCAATTCTTTGTTAGCATAGCACAGAAGTAGAGTGGAACAGAAAGACCGGATGCCTATTTGTCCAAATCACTGAAAGACAGACGTGCATAATTACCTAACAATAGTTATCCACTTTAAAGATACTACATGTTATAAACAATATTTTATTCTAAAAATGATGCATGTAAAGTCATGCACAATCTTTTCTAGCTGTAGCAAATGCAGGTAATTTGTTATTACTGAGACTGGTGTTAAACAATGTATATAATAGATCATTGATCTGGACTGAGTTCTCACGCTGGATCCCAACAAACCTAACCAAAATGGAGTCATTCATACTAACGTTCCACATCAGCAAAAGTTGTTTATCCAACCTTCAGAAAAACCAGGGGAGAGAAAAACAGTAGCCAAATCCCCAAGCAGGCACATTTTAGCTGGCATGATAAGAAATTCGCTCTAACCCTTATGAGGAAAGTGACTGGAAGTTACCTACTGCCAATCAATCCACTGTTTGCACTATTAGTGCTTTCTTTGTCCCTCTTCTGCCTAGAATACCAACCTCTTCTGCTGAGCTCATTGAGCACACCATCTATTTTATAGGTGATGTTGCTACATCCCTAGCCTCATTTTACTTTTTATTCTGAGACAAGTTCTTGCTAACTCCTTAACTTGTGCAAACAGTGCTCAAACTTGTTATCTTCCTGCCTCAGCTTCCCAGAGTGCTGGAATTACAGATGTACGTCAACATGCCCAGTTAAGGTGAATGGAATTAGTAATAGCTGATTATATTTATAAATAAGAAAATCTCAGCCTGCTGTTAGTTAAAACATTGAAAAGTAGACTAAGACTTGAAGTCTCTTGAACTCAAACTCTGAATCGGTGTCTCTAGCTATTTCAAAACCAACCACCGTGAACCAACAGTAATAGAAACAAAAATGACCTATGTCATGAAGTAATAGAAAAATTCTAACAACAAATTAGACTTTATGCCCAGATGGTAGCCTAGAGTTTGTGTTTGAATATGTATAATTCACAGAGTTTCTTTCTTCATTGCAATTTAATTTGTCCTGCACAGTATTGGGCACCTAAAAACACAGATTCTTATGTGTTGAATGAAAATGACAACTGCCGAAGCCCGATCGTAAGTACTGCTGTAAGCCACCTACTCTACAATGTCAGAGAGGCATCTGGCTGCTCCTCCCCTGAGGCTTCAAAATTGAAAGCTGTAGAGGAAAAAGTGGTCATTATATACATATGGCTAGAACAAAATGTGCGCTGCAGTTTCATAAATGGCCTATAAGTCGATAATAGCCATCAAAACTTTATTAGTTTCATTACACTTTGACTATAAATGAGTTTGTTTCCTACCAAATCACTCATATCCATATTTTCCCCTATTTTAGTGGTAGTTATTAGCATAATGATAATGGCCTTTCTCTACAAGTGCATTAGAAAAGTTCAGACCATTCCTATGCATAATTAATATTTTTAAAACAAGACAAATGATATTTTTCTACACAAGATCCCCTCTTAAAGAAAATAAAAGGTGCTTTGCATTGTTGCATTTTTGTCTACTTCTAAAATAGGTAAATCCATTATTCTTCGGCTCATTATTACTGAAAAATTGTCAACATCCACTTCCTGTCTGATGTTTCTCCCTCTTACACACCAATTTGATAGATTCAAGTATTATATTTTTAAAAACCTTGGGCGAGTGGCGGGAACAGTGGCAAAACCAGTAAAGCATGCTCAATTAACCTGAAAGTTTCTCAAAAAGTATAGTTTGAGGTTAGTGCCATGTTCAAAATTTGTGTCCACTCATGGTTTAACTTCAAGCTTGTTTAGTAAATATTATTTGCTCTCAGAGCTATACATACTTTTGATATGAAATACATAGAAAATCATTTCCAATGGCAAACTAGTTGTTTTTTTTTTTTAAAGCAAGATTAACATGTGTTTCTTTGGTATCATTGTATAATAATATATCACAATCTAGGAAATACTATTAAATTTTGAAGTGATGACATCATGTGCCGTAAATTGACCAACATACTTTGATTTCCTGTCGGGATATCCAGATGACAATAAAAGTATCCAGAAGTACAGATCTTTTCAATAAATTTACAGGACCCTAAATGATAAGCAAAAACTTACTCTGACATGTAACTCATCAAGTAGTGAAACTTCTATTGTAAAGAAAATAGGACAAAAACACAAAGAGGTGCAAAAATAATGAATAATATAACTTCATCTTGGGGAAATACTTTTGGGCAAAACACTTTGGGGGTGTTTCTTCCCTGTTGGTAGCCATAATAAAGCTGGCTTTTGCATATTAGACTATTTTGAGTGGAGAGTAAGTAATTGAAAAGCATTAATTAGAAACAGTTACACTGTTTTCATTAAGTGTTGACCTCATATTTATTTAGGTAAATCCTCTAAAAAATAATAATCTTTCCCATAAAATTCAAAAATAAATTCTTAGCACTCCAGAGTACTGGGCTGAATTGGCAATGGATTTAAAATGGAAGGAAATTTGATAGTCTTGAAAGGATTATTTTTCTAGAGCATGTCTTAATATCCACCACATCGAGCATTTCCTTGACAGTGTTTAACCCTCTAGAGGGTGTCTTTTAGCTAGATACTCACAGATTTACAAAAAGAAAACTAAATCTCCATTTAAAAGATTGTTGCACAAAGCAACAAATAACACAATATTAAAAGTTGGATCAGATCACTGCAGTGTGTGATGGCAGTGAAGTTTCAACCTTGATTCTGCTTTTTAAAATAATTTTAGGTCCAATTTTATTATCAAAATGTTGTTTTTTTCTTCATAAATTTCCTCATTTCTCCCAACAATAGTCAACATAGAAAAATGATGATCCATGATAAAGGACACTTGGATACTATCATCCTTGGGGAATGGGCTCTTTGCTTCTCAAAAGTTCATCTTTTCTCTCCTTCAAGAAAAGCACAAATAGGATATGTGTCAAAAAATATTTTGTATACCAGAGTCTTCTTAGTAAATGTACCAACCTTCTAGTTGGTCTGCACTGTAATTATCGAGATTCCTGTGATGTTCAAAGGTTCCCTCACAGTCATTTAAAATATTTTGATGAGCCTGCGAATTTTAAGAATGTCATAGTCCATGATATTTTCTTTGAATCTATTTTGATCCATTTCATGGGTATTTTGAAGATCTTCTTTTGACCTTCCATAGTTCAGTCTAGCAAACATCTATATCAGAAAAATCTGAATACCATTCAGCTATTTTAATTTTATATTTAGTATATGTTTGCTGTACCTAATGTTTACATTTCTTGTGTGGAACTGGACTATGTACATAATGCATCTTAATTCCTTTTTTTATCCCTTTTCTCTTCCCTCCCTCCCTTTCCGCTATCTTTTGATTACCTTTCCATTTGAGAAAGACCTATTACCCTACTTCCTATTATCTATCTTTATTTGGTTCTTTATTTATAATTTGGATTTCTTATATAAGAGAAACCATGTGATATTTAAGGTTTTGCAACTGATGTATATCACTTAACATTATGGTCTCAAAGTGCATCCATTTTCCTACAAATGACTCAAGTTTATCTTTCTTTATGGCAGAGTAGTACTCCAGTGAGTGTAAATAAATTTAATAAAAATAACACTCCTGATTGTATAGACTTCATATTCAGTTTCCATGTATATTAATGGAGAAGAGGTGTTAAGATACAGAGCCAATGCAGGACTCTGTCCTGTTATGATTTAGTTATATGCAGTTCTCAATAGAAAGAAAAACCTAAATTGTTCAGATCTGTGCAAAAACTCAAAGACTTGTCTGGTCTGGGCCTGAAGAAATGTTAGTAATCCAACTTTCTCAAGCTTTGTGAAACTCACTCTTCACCCAATATATTAAATGATAAAGAAGTCAACAGACCACCAAAAACAATATCCCCACTCTAATGACTCATGATTGTGCATTCCATGTGAATGAGTAGACATTTATTAAATAATTTTGGTTTAAATGTATCAATTTAGTGGACTGTGCATCCTGCTATTCACATAAATGCTTCTTTTTAAATAAATTCAGTTGAGTAAACGCACATTCCTGAGTCTTATTTGTCAAAGAATTCTACTTGTTTCTGGGTTATTTTAAGTTAGCCCCAGGTACTGTGGTGAGGAGCCTGGCACTGCATAATTCCTTGTTTAATAGACGAGAGCATTTACGGTGAAATATTCATAAATCGTCAGCACGTCTGTTATTACTGCCCCCAGGGCCACATCCGTTTAAGCCTCCTATTTTCCAGACATTTTCCTATTTTCAAATATACACAGGACCGACCAAGCTGCCTTTTATGACCCGGCTTCACCTGTTTCTGCAGGCGAAGTCTCGAGCGAGGGCACCTCTGGCTGGAGGGAAAGGGCGGCCCGGGGGATTCATCTGTAGCTGGTCACTTGCTCACAGCAGCACAGCGGGCAGCTTTGGGGAACTGTTCATGAAGCACCTGAGTGGGGTTTTTCTCTTCCATCTCAGCGCAGCTTCATGGTTTGAAGTGACAGTGGTTTGTGTAATATGTTTTTCAAATGAGGTATCTATAGCTAAGAGAACAGCCATTTAAAGAACATTTTTAAAATCACGTTTTGTTGTTTGTAATACTTTGAATTTATGCTTTTTGCTAATTTTATCATAGGTGAATTTACTTTTCTGGGTGGTAAACTGATGTTTATATTACCTTGTTATTTTATTTTAGAATACTCATCTAGCCGTGTGTTTATTTGATTTTTTGGTGAGGCTGTGCATTGAATAACAATCGCGGTGCAATAAGGCTAGCTCTACTTGATCATGATTTAATCCATCCGTACAGTAACGAGCATGCCTCTTTCCTCCTATGAAGACACTCAGAGATGCTCACAATACAACACGTATTTGTAGTTAATGTGCTGGATCTACTATGTTTTTCCCCTTCCTCCTAGACATCTGCATGCTTTCTATGAGTCTGAAGTATGGTTCTGCAGCCTTTAATACAACTGGAACTTACTACTGTAATTAAGTTTGTTAATTTTTTGCATAAGCTGTCAAAAAGAGTGCAAAAAAGGTCGGTACTTTTGCCCTTGAAAAACTCAAGTGCTTTGAAAGAGCCCAATAAGTCACAAAACTATAACTCTCCAAAACATTACTGAATATAAATGGGAACGATGAAATGGCAAAATATTTGGGGCAACGATGAATTGAGAATATACAGATCTACAGCTATGTTGTCCATATACTAGACATTTTCAGCTTTTGCTAAATTCAAATTAATTGCAAAAAAAATTAAAAATCCAGTTTCCAAGTTGCTCTGTGATGGATGGGTATATGCACCTCATGGTCACCAAATTTAATAACACAGATATAAACATGTCCATCATTACAGAAAATTGTATTGGACAACCAAATAGAAATTTTACACAATGATAAATGTCTAATGGTGTAATTGTCTCTCCAAATTAAATAAATTAAAACAAAACAACTGTAAATGACTAAGACTTCTGTATTTTAAACCAAAAAAAACTGATATAAATTTTTTATTAAAAATTACTAAAAGATACATGTATTTTAAGTTTTTTAAAACATTAAATATATATTTTATGGTTCTCATTTGAACCCATATTTCAATTAATTTACCTTTTCTGTCCATACTTTGGGATGAAGAATTTTTACTCCGATGCACAGCAAAATGATTTACATATCTACACTCATGAAAAACATGATTGTATGATGGCTTTACTACCAATGTCCTCTGGAAGTTCAAGTAAGTAACTGGAACTCTACACATTTTTGTTTATCTATAAAATGGGACTATAATACAACTTAAATTGTATGTCTGTTTTGAGGTCTGAATGAGTTAATGGTGTTAAGCTGGTCCTGTTTGTGCCCGGCACATAAGAAGAAATTAATACCTGTTAAATAGTACTACTAATAGTTACACAAGTAATGGACAAGTTGTGAGACAACTTGCAAAATAGCTTTATGTATCTCATTTCATTACCTTCGAATTGTTTTTCATAGTTTAGATAGACAAGAGATCTCAGAGAACTACAATGTATGGCTGAATTTAATGAGTAATTGATTTCTCTGACTTCAAAACTTGTATCACTCTATCCTGCCTGTGTAACACCTTCCTTCATGAAATACTCAAAATAGCTATTTCTTTCTGGCTGATCGCTAACTTACACATCTTGTCAATAATAAACACCATGGCAAAATGTCATGATTTGAAACACTGAGGCCTAGAGGAACAATTTGACTTGGTAGATGCAGTCAGTGGAACATCTCAATTAGGTTTTGAAAAAGAGAAAGTATCAAAATCATTTCTTCAATGAAGCATCATCAGTGTTTATATAAAGCTGTTTTAAGAAAGTATAAAGCTAAGGGAGTTGAACCCACACACATTTATCTTCAATTTGAATCATATTCTAGATGTAGTATAACGTTTTTCATACCAAGTCAGAGCAGTGAGAAAAAAGATAAGAAGCTACAAAAACTAGTGTAATAGGGAAAAAGTGCTAAATATAATATGAGATGCATATGCCCCTATAGGGAATTTAAAGAATATTGAATTTGCATCATATTAGGGACATAGCACTTGACTTAATAAAGAAAGAGCCCTTTACTATGAACGCAAAGAAGAAATAAAATATGGACTGGAAGAGACATGAAAACTACGTCCTCTGTCTTTTGGATGAGCGAAACTTTTCCTTGGGGGTTTAGCATCATTTCTCAAATTTTAGTATTTGTCTGTATTTCAGAGGCTAGAATTTAAGAAACAGCATTTCTCAGATGACTGTGTGCAGAGCTGCGGTTTAGATTTTGCCAGTAAGAGACATTCACATGAAATTAGAAGGCAGAGGGGTTTTTAGTTTGTTTCTTTGTTTTTGTTTCGTCTCCAATGCCAGTGGTTCCAGGAGGAAAGCCCAGCTTGGACCCTTAAAGCCACAAGGGAGACAGATGTGGATCCTTTAACTGTTAAATGCAAACTTGACATGGTCGATACAGAGGAGTATAGGTGTAAGTACAAGGCCCTGTAACTTCCTATGGTTCCTGCATAATGTCACTTCATCTTTTCAGCAGTTTTGTGTCCTAATTATTTCTTTGTTTGAAATATCCAAACCCATTTCTATTGTGTTGGTTGAACCTTTGGTGATAGACTTAGGGCAAAGCAAAAGGAAAATATGTATGTAGAAAAGTTAGAATATGTTTTGGGGAAAGAAATAAGTTTCTAAGGCAATTGAACTAGAAGTGAACTGAGGAATTGTCTTAAATAGAGATTGGGAGGTTCGACTGTTAAATTTGCAATTCAGTAATTTGTGTGAGTGTGCGACATTTCTGGCTATTTATTCTAGACCTCTATTAGAGTAAGTGCTTCACATAGAGATTTATGCCACAGTGTTTTTAGGTTTGAAAAACTAGGACTCATTGTATCTGTGAGTTAACACTAAAGAAATGTGGTCAGAGAAATGCAGTAGAAGAGATGTAAAAAAAAATTAATGCCTATGATCTACCTCAGTGATTTTATATACTAAGCTATAACCACAAAGTCTGAAAAAGTGTTGTAAAGAGATTGTGGCCCCATATATAAAGTGAATAAATAAACACAAAATTTTTAAAAGATATGAAATGAAATTCCCAGTTAATATACACCATGGTCTTACCCAAAGAAAAGCATTGTATAAATCTTGTTTTGTTTGCAGTTTTAGATATTAATCAACAGTTGATATTTGAAAAATGAAAATTAAATAAGTATAGTTTTAAGAATATATAAAGAGAGATTAGAATAAGAAGGCAATGCCATCCAAACTACTAGAATGGAACATCAATATAAAGAACAGTCAACCTTTCCAACAAAAGACAGGAGGAGTATTAGAACAGTAAGCAATTAGTTCTGTCAAATAGTAAAAATAGAGTAGATATTAGCTGGGTTAAATACCTATGAGTACTACTATAATCTATATTTTACATGTCCCTCAAAGTCCAGGTGATAAAGGCTTGATCCCCAGGGAGGTGTGACTGGGAGGTGTTGAAACGTTTAAGACGTGGGGAGCAGCGAGAGGATTTCGGCCCTTCTGGACATGTTCTGAAGTGGGTAGAAGACAATGGCTCCTTCTTGTTTGTCTTCCTCATCTTGGTCATGAGGTGAGGGGTCTTGCTGTCCCACCTGAGCCTGCAAGGATGTTCTGCCTTGTTACAGGCTCAAAGCAACATGGCCAGGAAGCCATGGACTGAGACCACCCAAACTGTGAGCTAAAACCAACCTTTGCTCTTTGTAAGTTACTAACCTCAGGTATTTGTTTCAGCAATGGAAAGCTGACCTATACAAGTACTGACTAAAATTCTTCATGGTTTTAGACCAAGTTGTTCAGATGAAACAGGGAAAAACAAAAGAGTACAAAAATTAAGGCGAAATGCTCTCTGTTCCATAAAGAGGAATAATTAATATCTGAAGAAATAGCAATATGCCAAAGAAGGCAATCGTCACAAACTTTCATGCAACTAAAATAATCTTTAAAATGTCTTTAAATCTCAGGGAAAACGTAAAAACAAAAATTCAAAACCTTAGCAAGTTATTTTGTCACATCTGTGTCATGAAATGTCTGTACTGCTGGCTAAGTAATGTTTCTACTACAAAGATTTCACACTTTAAAAAGCATCGATGAAGCACCGACAGCCTAGCCGCTTTTTGGTTCATTCAATGAACAGCAATTCAGTCATTTGACAAATATGTAAGTGAGTGGGTCCTGTGAGCCAGCCATCATCTCTCCCCTGGTATCCTGAACTGGAGTAAAGGGTAACAAACGCCATCAAACAAAAAGATTGGAGAAATATGATATACTTTGTATTTCAGAAAGATGAACCTGCTGAAGTACAGAATCTCATAACACAATTTTAATTTATAAAAACTCCACAAAATTTTCTTATAACTGTTTGTAAAAAAATACGAAGATAGGAAATTCAAATACTTATCACTTAGATTAATGAGATTGTATCTGAAGCGAAAGATACCATATGCCAGGATCTAAATCTCCCAAATTCTTGCGTTGAAACCCTAATATGGGGCTGGGGATTTAGCTTAGTGGTTAGAGTGCTTGCCTAGCAAGTGTAAGGCCCTGAGTTTGATCCCCAGCACCACCCCACCCAAAAAAAACCCTAAAGGCAAAACTTTAATGAATGAGATTAGTACTCTTGCAAAATAGGTCCAAGGGATCTGGTTCCCACTTTTACCAGGTGAAGGCACAGCCAGAAGCCGCCATCTATAGATCAGTCGATTTGCCTTTCCCAGAGTGAATCAACCACTGCTTCGAAATTTGACTTCCCCGACTTCTGAACTGAGAAATAAATGTCCCTTGTGTGTAACTATGATGTCTATCTTATTTTGTTATAGGGAACTGGGTGGACTAAGATACAATGCTTCTGACAAAGGGAAAAATACAATATAAAGTATGCTTTTCTTAATTTTCTTCTAAGAATAAAGTGAGTTACAGCATTTAAAAGTAATAGATGAATATTGGAAAAAAACTGACAAAAATGTTTATAACGTTGTATTTTTACACATACAGTTTTTCAGATATATTTTTAGAGTTTTTTTTTTTTCTATACACTATTTTATTCTTTGATGACTTCAGAAACTCACATCTGAAAAATATGTCATTGAACTATCCTGAAGAAGAGTTCAGGAAAAAATATATTTTTGTTTTTGGTATTTCTTAGTGAAAGAACTGCTTATGGAAACATGAGAATATGAATCTTCTTGAAAGGTAATTCAAAAATATATTTTCTTATTTACAATTTCAAATTATCCTAACAGTCCAATTCTTAAGTGAAATATATATTTATATTTATGGACAAGAAAGTATTTACAAGAATGTTCATTCTAGTATTGGTTATAATTAGGAAACATTAAAAGGAGCCTAAATATCTCTTTATAGATAAATATTTAGGCAAGTTATGACACATTCATCTATAGCAGTTATGAATGAGAATAAATGGAAAGATCACCAAGGGGTATATAAAGCAGTCTGTTTCTTACGGTTTACCACTACTTAAGTTAATACAGGCACATAATGCAGTGATATACATATATACATGGAAAATTTTGCAGTGGATAAGCACCAAACTAAAAGTATAATTTTATCTGGCACATTCTCTGGCATAGCAGGGTAAGGTAAGTACAGAGAGGCGGGAAGGAGATACTTAGTTTTAGATAAGAACTGTTTAGAATATTGGAGTTTCTTTAAAAAAGAATTCATTCATATATTAACGAACATTCAAAATTTATAATTTGCAGTGCTTAAAAGAAATTAATACAGTGCATACAAGAAGTAGTTTCAAGGTGCTAAATATATATGTAAAATATAAGATAAAATTGATATATTTTAGATATTTTATTGAACTTCTTAGCCAATGAGAACCAGAATATAGCCATCAGAAGAAGAGTATTTCTAAATGTGGATGTTAAAATAGAGTTATTAAATGACAAAATAATCCCTTTAATGCCACCTATGAGGCATTAAAACTCCATAAACTTGGGGATTATACTATTGAATGGATAGTAATGTAAGAAATAACATTCACCATTACGACATGTACTAGTGAAATAGCAAACGCAAACTCAGATTCTTTCCACAGAATTTATACCTGCGTGTACTTGTAAACGGTGCACCAGTTTAACATTACAAGCATATGCTACTCTTTGCTTATTTTCAAGTATGATATAATTTTTTATGAAGAAAGAAAGGAAATGAAGGAAAAACTAAAAAAATACCCCCTTCCATTGTTAAAACAGTGGCTGAAAGAGTCATTTTTTTAATTCTATTTGAAGCAAGTGTAATTCTTTTTCTGGAAACCTGCAATGGAACTACTGAAATACAGATTGTAGAGACTTACCAGTGTGAAAACTATCGATTGCAAAAAGAGAGTGTCAAAGTGTTTTGTAGTTAGAACATAAGCCATGATATGACAAAATATCTGCTAAAGTGCTGCCAAAAATCTAGCATAGAAAAGGATAAGCGAAGACCAGGACTGCGATGGTCATTAACACGAGCCTGGGCGTTCCCAGACAGAAGAACTGCTCTTCTTACTGAATTTACTCTGTCTACTACTTTAGATTATGCATTTTCATACTGAAACTAATTACATAAAAATTTCTGTAGCCCATTCTATGATCTATGTGTCTGTGTGTACTTTTAACACACTTTTCTGCTAGAGTCAGGCATTGTAAATCTTACCAGTCACACTGAAGTCTGAACAAACTCGTATTTCCCATTCCAATCAAGAATTAAGTGACCACTATGAATCCAGAGTAAGACACTATTCTCCGTGTGTCATGTAACATAAATACAAATGTTGTTTTAAAAAAGAACTGCTTTTAGCAGGTAGTGGTCGTCCCAAGATTTTAGGATGCTGAGGCAGAGAGATTATAAATTTAAGCCCAGCAGAGCAGTTTAAGGAGACCCCGTCTCAAAATAAATAAATGAGTAGAAAAGATCTGGTTAGGGAGCCCTGGGAGAAGACCCTGGGTTCAATCTGCAGGACAATAACAGCAAGAACAACAACAACACAACAGGTTTGTATATCAGCTAGTACTTTACTACATTGAATACTTAGACACAAATCAGAATTTGCCTAGGAAAGGACTTTTTTGTACATTTCTATTGAACTCATTTTGTCTTAATTAATTGACATGGTTTTGTTTAATAGACAAAAAGAAATTTTGTTTAATATGCCAATAAAGATTGACTCTGTGGAAAAAAAAATAAAAGAACCCTAAAGCTCCCTGATAATAAAGAAATATAAGTGCTTTGCTCTCTCTGATCTTAGTTGAACTTTCTAATATCATCATCCTGCCCGTTGGAAATCTGGCAAGAAAGATGATCAGAGTTAATAAAAGCAAAGCATCAAATTCTAGACTAAAATTAAGAAAACAGAGATGGAAAGATGCTTCCTATGAAAATTACTGATGGGTCTAGAATTAGTCATTATTGGGTTATTTAAAAATATTAAAGGTGATGTTTTCCTGTGCTATTATTGCTATTATTATTGCAAAGCCAAAATGAATTACACACACACACACACACACACACACACACACACACACACACGAACCCCTGGAAACAGTATTCCTTTAAAGGAATCTAGGGCATGCATATTTGTATCACTTTACATAAAAAAGAACATTGATTTACATAAATTTGCATCTACTGCTTAAGTATGTAAAACTAATTAATACAACCCAAAACGATGTATTCAAGATTCACCTTTAAGGTCATTCAGAGAACTGAGGTCAACCAAGGTTTACAAATTAGGAAATCTGACTTCACCAGGGTACTTCTCCCAAAGTGAGGATCGTTTTCTAAGTGTGTCGCCTGAAGACAAACTCTTCCAATCTGATGACTTGGTAAAAACAAATGTATTTTCCTAGCGTTGAAGTGAGAGCCCTCTGCACATCTTCAGTGTGCTTTTTTTGCTGTTCTCATTGACTCCTTGTCACCATCTGCCTCGGAGCTGAGGAGGGTGTCACTTGAGCTGACCTAGACGGATCCAGTCTGCGATAGGAAACATCCGGTGCTCTAAAAATGGCAAACGACCTTAAGGGGAGTGATCAAAAACCGTCAGCTGTGCTTTTAATCCTTAGTAGCTTAAACTGCTTATAAAGGTGCCTAAAATAGGAAAGTTTTCTGTTTTAAATGAGATAACCTATGACGACTTAAAAGGTGCAACATTTTGGGCATTATATTTTCTTTCCCTGAGTTATGAGGCAACTTTAATAAAAAGTGTCTGTAATCTCAAATCCATTTAAACTTGCTTCCTGGGATATACTGATTTACAGAGCATGATCTGCCTGTGATGGATCATAGCCGATCAGGTCATTTGCTGATAAACATATTTCAGAGGATTTTCCTCTCTATTTCCTGTTGAAATTCTTATACCGTAATGGTATGTTTTTGCAGAGTCTCATCTGACTCTCAACTTTTCTCTCTTCAAGAAATTCTATTTTCTAGCAATATAGCTCATCCTGTAGAACTAACTTTGCTATTTAAAATCCTGGCTCCTGTCAGCTAAAGTGCTAAATATTGAGATAAAAAGTACATTTAATCAAGTAAGTCAACTCTCTGAGCTCAAGGATTTTGAGCTTGGTTGGATCTCAAGGCCATCAAATAACTTGGCGAAAACTTTCTGTTTGTTAGAGAATAAGTTTTGTCTTCTTCCCCCAGCCCATTCTGTCTCTTGACCTGGGATGTAACAGTATGTTTTGTTTTTGTTTTTGTTTCTGTTTTAATTGCCATTTCTTGGTTCATTGTTGACCTTATTGCCAAAGCAACGCATTTATCTAAGTAGAAACCTGTTGAGAAACGTTTAGGAGAGATGTATTAGTCGGCGAATCTCAAGTAGAGAGCCCGGGACCATACATCCTTCACCCACTACTCCAACATGACTCTGCTTTCTGTTTCTGCATCTAAAATATATCCATAATTCTCTCCTTTAACTATGCAATACTTTAGAGACACAACTCACCTCTCAAATATTATTTCCAGTTTTTATTTTTTATTAGTACATGTTTGCATTACAGAATTATTACATTCCTTATGTGATGTTAGTACATGTACATAGTACATCTCAATTCTTTTTTCATCCCTTTTTCCTCCTCTCGCTCCACTCTCCATGTCTTGATCTGGTTCCCATTGGAGAAATAGATATTGCCCTACTTCCTATTATCTTTTATTTTCCACTTTCAGCAGACTGATTATATAAACAAAGCAAGCACAATGGATTAATAATGCCACAAGAGGTACAGAATTTCTTTTCCTATTTTTCAAAATCTTACTGGTTTTTTGTTGAAATTTATTGGAGGAATTTTGATGTATCTCTTAGAGTTTGTATCAGTCAGTTCCCATTATTATGGTACTCAATAATAAACATCTCCACACTTAGTGACTTATATCTGTTCTTATGTTTCGGGGTTGCACGTGATCTAGGATGCTTTCATCCAAATCTGCTCAGAATGCTGACGCACTGATAAAGTAGGACAATGCTTCTCCACATGGCTCATTCAGAGACTCATTCTGGAAATAAGATGTTTTTCCCATGACAATTGCAGAAGAACAAGAAGACAAGCCTAATCACACAAGCCAATTTTAAGTCTCCATACACTTTAGTTTTGTTAACATCTTATTGGCCAAAGGGAGTAACAAGGTTACATCCAAAGTTCTAAAGCTGGGAAGTACACAATGGCCACGATGACATTCTGGTGACGATGAGGATGTGGACACCATTGTGCCTGGAGAATGTAAAATCGGATAGGACCCGTAACTCAAACGATTACTTTCTTGGTAAGCAATATTACACTGTAGAGGAACCTTCATCAGGGAATATGAGAGACCATATTTATTCCAATTCTTCATAATGTGATTTTTATTGATTCTTCAAATTTTTAAAGTTTATTTAAAATCAATTTTGAGCTTCTAATTCCCTGCATCTTTTACTAATGTAACACTTGCCTTCTATAATAACAGTTACATCAGTTCTCTTGTAAAGTAACAAATCTTTAAATTAGTTGCCTAAAATTAGTGGTTTGAAGTGATAACTATTTTTGTTTGTTTTTGTGACTCGACAATTGTGGCTCTGCTCCCCTGGGACATCTCTGTCCTAGAGAACTCCCACTGGGATGGCTAAGGTATCCGGGAGGGCTGAGTCACTTTCTCCACATGACCTGTCATCCCCAAGGAAATTAGAATAGGCTTGTACTCATGACAGCACAGTTCTGAAGGTCAAGGGCAAAAAACGCAAAGCACCTCCAGGCCTGGGATGGGCATTCACACAGTGACACGTCCCCTATATTTCATTGGTAAACACAAGTCACAAGGTCATTGCAGATGTAAGAGGTAGAAAATGGACAGCGAGAGTCTTTCAAAGCAATATTCCGATATAAGCTTATCAATTTTGACGAATAGAATCTATCAAATGTTCGTTTGCTTTGTCTCTACAGATTCCTTGAACTGGCAGAATGCAGAAATGCTGTATCCCTCAAATTTTCCCAAGTAGAAAATGCTTCACCCTTTATACTGAAGCCTGATCTTTGATCAGAGATAGCTAAATCTTTTTAATCATGCTTCACCATGAAAATTCTTTTTAAATTTCATCTCTCCTCAAATATATGCATTTGTTTCAGTGCCATGTATTACTGTAAGATTTATGTGAAATGGTTTTCTCCCTTTTAAATTATAATAGACAAAAGTGCTTTACATTTTTCTTATACTCTCATAGATTTTTTTGCTCATCTTTTTTTTTTTTTGGTGCCGGGGATCGAACTCAGGGCCTTGTGCTTGGAAGGCAAGCACTCTAACCACTGAGCTAAATCCCCAGCTCTGTTCATCTTTTGAGACGATTGTGTTGAACTATTAGATATCTTTCGTATTTAGCTAGTTCTCACATTAAATAAGTTGGTACATTATTTTTGGTAAGCATCCAGTTATAGTGAACATCAAATCTAAAAATGTCAGAGACAATATCATAGAATTTTTCCAATTTACATAAAAATATAGGCAGGTGGTCTATATGATAATTCCAAGATCCTTTTATCTTACAGTTTCACCTTCTGTCAGGTTTTCTAAGTTATTTCCACTTATGAATATGACAAATTAAGAATAAAAGAAAAAACATGATCTTGATCAAGTGTGATGGTCCAGGAAGGGCCCAAAGAAGCACACATTTCCTGGCAAGAACAAATTTCCATGCTCACACATAGGCGCAAAGTAGGCTGAGAAGTGTTGCTCGGTTGTAGAGCAAGAACAGAACACGGTGGTCTCTACACAGTGGAAAATCAATGATATGGGGCACTGCAGCTGTGTCCATGGTTTTTGTCTGTCAGACTGTTCACCTCAATGAGAACTTTTTAAAGATGAGGCTGGCTGTAAGTCTGGCCACAAAGAATTGCCCTCCACGTATGTTTCCAGGGACTTGTTAAAACAGACCCCAGCTGCTATTCTTTAGACTATAAAGTAAGTTTCTCATTAATTCTGGCCCTTTAGCAGCTGACAGGCAATTTGACTGCTTAGAAAACACACTGTGTTTTTATGACCCACACGTAAGTAATCATAACCAGTCATATGTAAAACCACAAAGCATAAATTGATAGAACTAATACAATTTTAACCAACAACATTAGAGGTTATATTTTAAAACTACAAAGTCCCTTTTAACACTTCAAAATTGTCCTGTATAGGTGTGCTAGGTTCAAACTTCCATTTGAAATGCACATAATTTTAAAAAATTGTTCCTGCTTAATTTTTATCTCTCCTTACACACATTAATTTAGTTTTAGATAATGTCCTATTATATATTTAGAAACTGTTAATAATATAATATTTACTTGACATATAAATATTTTAGGAGCTAATCCAGAGAGGAATAGATTAAAGCACAAATTTACTTTGCTTTTTTAAGTCCAAGGATTACCTTTTCTTACTGTTCTTAGGGCAAAGAGGAAAAATATTTTGTAGATGTTCACCTCTGTTTAATATAAGTTGTTTTTAGTACAAGGAGTTATTAATAACGTGGCATTTCACCATAAAATTAGCAATGCCGCATTGTACGGAGACAGACAGAGGCAGTGTTTAAGGAATGAAACAATATGAAATGCTTACTAGCTGGACACATCATTTTTACAATAATTTTTGAATATTTGAATATTATGTGTTTGCAAAGTTATACTGAAATTTTATTAATGGGTAAACTTTACAAAAAATTAAATTTATTTATATCTCAAAGAAATTTAAGGTGATATCGGAAATTATCATAAACAAAATTATAGAACTGCTGATTTTTTCAAAAGAAATTAGTATTGGTCAAATACATATTTAACATAATAAAAATCATGAAGAACAAAACCCAAAATTTACAGGATTTATATTGCTAATTCAATTCTAAGTCTTGAATAGTATTCAAAACCTTTTCACATTTATAAGAAATAGTTGTATAAAGAAAATACACTGACAAGAAATAGTAAGCCATCCAGACATTCATTTCCAACCCATTTCTGGAGACTTATGACACTTATAGATAAAATATTTCATATATCTGCTGCTTAAATATCACCTACCAAGAGAGAATTTTTCTCCGATCCTATCAAAATCCCATATTTACCTGCTCTCTATCCCATATTGTTTTTTTTACTTATTTTCACAGTAGAATCTTGAGGAAAAATCTATATAACACTCAAAACCGCACTACTCTCAAGTCCAGAGGGTGGAAGCAATACAAATGTCAATTGACAAATGAATAGATTTGAAAATCGTGGCACATAGAGACAGTGGAATGCTATTTGACTTTAAAATGAAGGTGATTCTGACACATGATATAATATGGATGAACTTTAAGGACTTTCTAAGACCGTTTCATGAAAACAAGTACTGTATGACTTTACTATTTGTATGAGCTACCTTCAGTAGGCAGACTCAAGCAGAGAGTAGGATGGTGGTTGCTCAGAGTTGGGAGAAAGGGAGAAGCCAGTAATTGTTTGATGGCTACAGGGTTCAGATTTTTGGCAATGACAAAGATCTGGTAACTGGTTGCAAAGCAGTGTGAATATACCTAATAATTTTGAACTGGACATTTAAAAATGGCTACAGTGGTAAATTTTATTTTAAATGTATTTTGCCACAATTTATTTTATTTTATTTATTTATTTATTTATTTATTTTTGTGGTGCCGGGGATCGAACTCAGGCCCTTGTGCTTACAAGGCAAGCACTCTAATCACTGAGCTAAATCCCCAGCCCACCACAATTTATTTTAAAATGTGAGCTATACCAAAAATAAACTGACATAATACTTAAAAGAAATGAAATTCTCTTAGGCATTTGCTCATAAAGGAAAAAGTACATAAGATTTGTTCTATTATATTGTCAACATTAAAATAGAATACCAACAATTTTTATATGATTTCTAGTGAATTGTGCTTACAATACAAAAGAAAAATGGAGTTGCATAACTCAGAAATAAACATGTTTATGGCCTTGAAAAAATCATATTTCATAAAATATTAAAGATTATTAAATTTAATATTTAAAAAAATTCACAAATGAACAAAATAAGGCCCTGACTGGTAAAATTATTAGAAGTAGATCATAAAAAGGAGACTTAAAAGTTCCTGTCAACAATGGAATGAATATTTGACATTTGGGATTGACGTTTTGCTTAACAGTATTTGTATGGTCATTGGAAGATTTTTGTTTCTCAGACTACTAACCAGCATACTAGCTTAATGGGATTGAAGAAAAACCCTAAACTACTTCCAGATATATTCATACTTCTCTCATGTACATTTTGAAGCTGAAAATGACTATAAGTAATTGCCTATATAAAATGTAATGATAGTACTATAAATTTAGAATTCAGTGATTGTCATTGTTGGAGTTCTAAGTATGAGACAGCATTTAGATCATATCCCCATTGAATTATGTGTGAATTTTCTTTGGAGCTAATAAAAATATTTGAATATTCTCATAGCATAAAAAAGCACAGCATATTTTATAGATTATACAGTTTGCTAGTTTGTTCTTTTCTGAGTGGACTTTTTGTGTTTGCTATTCAAAATCTCTAGGGAGCAAAAAGCTAAATGGAGGCTCCTGGGAGTACAAATCAGTGAAAATATGGACTGTAGTTGTGAATATGCAATAAGGTTGCTTGTGAAAGGGAATCATATGTGGTCCCAGCATTAGAGCCTCAAATCGGCCCTGTGAGATTGTAGAAGTTTCTTGTTTTAAATTCTGTCTCGTGATAAGGCCTTTGAATTTGAATTAGGGGACAGGAGAGTAGAATTCAGAAAGCCTCTACGGCTCTCTCTGCCTGTCTCTCTCCACTTAAGAAAATCCAAAGGACAACGTTCAGAGGGGGTTGACCCCAATGAGATGTGTGAATTGCTATGGCATAGAACTTGAGCGTGGATAGGTCCGCTTACTCCAATAAAGCGTTGCAAAGATTATCTAATGTAAACATCTTATGAACCTTTGAAAACAGTTAGATAAAACGCTAAGTAAAATCGACCCTTGATATTTTTCAAGGTTATTTGGTAAATGGAAATTTGTCTGATCTTTTCTTATACAGAATAAAATTAGTGTTGATTAAGCCTATGTTTTCTGATGTTTACAAAAGTCGTATCAAATGAATCAGTACAGAATGACAACAGAAGAGAAAAAAATCAGCCTGAGAGACAAGATGTTTCCTACATGTGGCAGTTCTCAGTTGTCCACTTTGGTAAGTCCTCAGTTTCCTTTTGCTGTTTCCTGTTTTATCCATTTTGTATTTGGAAAAAGCTATTATAACAATAAGACAAAGCATTTCCAGAAGACAGAAGAAAAGGAAGAAAAAATAGCTGACAGCAGATCTTCAGATAATAATGGTTCAGTCAAAAACCTTATCATGCACTCAAATTGAGCACATGGAAAGATGAATGGCAAAACTTCAAAATAATAACAGTAATAATAACAATAATAGCCCATATTTCAGAAGCTCAGCAAAAAAGAAAAAAAGAAAAAGAAAACCTACAAAGCAAAGACAATGAACATCACTATTGAGACGACTTAATGAAAGTATTCTGTATTATCTAAATCTTATGATTTATTTCAATACAAATATAGTTCATACAATACAGTATACATAGCTACATGGTATACATATAGATTAAACACTGCAAACACAACAACAAGTAATAATTTACATGGTGATTCACCTGTACACATAAGTGTTCACATACAAATATTTCATGAATTTTTAGTTACACATAGAGTATGCATTTTTATCTTTGCTCTGCTTTTCTTTTTTTTTTAAATATTAATGGATTTCTAGTAAATGATTTCATAGCCCATTAGTAGATTCCCAAATTAGTTTGAAAAAAATAATTCATATACATACACTCACATGAACTAAGTATATTTTCATTAGAAAATCACTTTTAAATCAATTTCAATTTATTAGGATGGGGCTGGGGATTTAGCTCAGTGATTAGAGTGCTTGCCTTGCAAGCACAAGGCCCTGAGTTCGATCCCCGGCACCACACCAAAAAAAAAAAAAAAAATTTATTAGGAGATTATGAGAAATAAATTGAGAGGAAAATTGTATGCATACAATTTATTTTATTATTTTTACCTCCCAAATTCTGATTCAAATTTCATCTTTTCTATGTACCCTTCCCTATATGCACAATTATAAGTATGCTTAGGTATGCTTTGCTTAAATTCAAAATTCAATGGGCCGTCTTTTCACTCAGCACCTAAACAACTAACTTTTAAGAAATTCACATGTATACTTGCCTCTTTCATTGGATCATAAGCTCTTTGGGACTATAAATTTTGTATAATTCAATTTTTTTATTTTTTTCTGGTACTAATACAATGATAGTCATGTATGCACTTAGCAGATATTTAGAAATTCGATTTAAGGGGAAAGAAGAGTTAATAGATGGTCATGCAGACATGTATTTCAGAAAGTGGTGATAAATGAAATTTACAAAATCAGAATTAGATTGCTAATTCTCATCTATTCTGTTCCTCTCCATTTCAAGTACCCACAAAATGTTTTCTCTTAAAGGTTTTTTTAAGAAGATATTTTTATGCTTTTCTCAGTAATAACAATTTTTAACACCTTGAATCAATAGTTTTATGGTTGCATCAGAATGCCAAACGCCGTGGAAATCTTTTACTTTCCTTTTCTGTCCGCCTCTGCTGAACATCCAGTACCTCTCTCCCCTGGTGCTAAGCAACAACTGTGCAAGCAAGCAACAACTGGCCAGGTTAGTTGAAGAGTAGGAAAAATCTCTGTATGCTAAAATGTCAATGCATAATTAGCTTCTTATTTCCAAATCAATGTAACTGTCCAATTACCAAACATTTGGACATGAATTTCAAAGTAGAATTATTTAAATGTTCAGTATTTTCTGAACTTGTTTTATTTTTTGCTTTCTTGACCTGTATTTTCAGGTAAAATCTCTGCCTGTTTTAGTTAAAAATTTGATTGGTACAGCTGGTTGATTTGGGGAGATAAGCCCAGTCAGAACCTTAAACTCTAACAGAGAATACGCCGGACGTCCAACTCTAAATGGTTAGATGCCAATTATAGAAGAATTGTGCCAGGAATCACAATTTTAAAAATGAAATCATGGTAGAGATTAGTATCAAAAATAGATCATGAACCATTAGTTCTAACAATCTACAAGTCAAAGCAAGTGCAAATCATATAGCCAGATCAATATCTACACAGCAAAAAATATATACATTTTAACTCCTCTGATGAGAAGTACAATATTTCATTATAAAGAGTGGGAGTGAAGAGTGTATAACCAAAAGACAATGCAGATTTAGATATAATACACTTAAGTAATACCAATGTAATAACACTATCATTGTGAAAATTCCAATCTATTAGAGTACAAAGTATGAGACATGGGTTCAAGAAAAAGGAAGATAGAATTTGAAGTAAAAGTGAAGAGAAAGGTTAACCCATCCCAAATATAAAAAGATTTAGTCTCATGAAAATGTGCTACTTTCCAATATTTAAAGGATTCAGTTTTGGTCAACTTCAGTACTTCAGTACTTAGATTTTAGAGTGCTGGTACTTAGCTCTAACTAGATAGTGAATAATGTCATCAGTTCAACAATTTTTGTTGTTCTGTACCAGACAGAGGCACAGTCTCATGGCCATTCCAAATGAGGAGTTCTGATGTCATTCCACATACCCAAAATTTGAACATTAACCTCAATAGTCATGATAAAATTTAATTGTCAGTGAAACGGTGTTGGGACGTTGGGAAGTGAGGTTTACATTGGGAGGAAGATTATGGCACTAGTTCTTCAAACAAAGTATTTTAAAAGGGTTACATAGTACAGATTTGGGAATCAGTTGTATTTAATCCTGTCACTAAATGACTTGGGACATTCAGGTTTTTTTTAAAGGGTATGATAATATTACAACGGGCTATAATTATCTACTTAAAAATAATTCTGACACTTCCACTGAGAATTCATGGAAAACAAGAAATAATCATTTCTATCTTTGGAGTTGCAAAGGACCTAGGACAATGCTTTCCATACCATAGCACTGATTTGGAAAAAATTAAATAAGTAAAACATATCATTTCCTAAGACACAAAATTAATTGGACCCAGGATCTTAATGGTAGAGATGCTGTTTAACTATAAATTGGAAAATTTGCAATTCATCTGAGAAATCACTGCTTGACTTCAGTTTTTTGCTTTGTAGGTTAATTCATTTTTTATTAGTAGTAATTAAAGAATGATAGGACAATTTATTTCCTATTTAATGCTTCTCAAAGCTGAGAAAGAAAGAAAAAGATGCAATATTTAATCTAAATGCTAAGAAAAATAGTATGATATTCCTCCTTACTAACCCAAAAGGCAATTAACTAATTCTGTACAAACAGTAAAATCAGGTTAATACTTAGAAAGGGCAATTGTCACAAATATTGAGATCATCGTCGCTTTGTCAAAAAAAAATCTCTAAGGAAGAAAGGGACCTACTTCTAATTAAGGAATGTATTCTAGGTACAGGGAAACTGAAAAAGCATGTATAATAAAGGCAATTAACTCAGAATATATGCAGTTAAAAATAAGGGTTTGAGATTAATGAGTACAACGTTTGCAATTCCAAAAGCAATGAATCATGAGTTGCACTCTTAAAATGAAAAAGTCACAGCAATACCATCTTAATAAACAATCCAATTTTCAAATTTATAAAATATTTGACAATTTGAGTGATCATTTAAAGAATACCCCTATCAAATGTACTATACACTCTGAATAATACAGAATTCAGCGACTTTTCAATTTTCAGTGATGATGCATTGCCAAGAGTTTGTAACTCTACCTGAATAAAACATTTTAGCAGTTTTTGTCATTTAGTGTACAATTAGGAAAAGGAACACTTGTTCTTGATGTGTGAAGCTCTGTAGAAACTGTTTTATAAGTTGTAGTCTCTTAAAATATTTCTAACTGGAAAGATACTTTACAAATCTAATACGTCTTTGTTTCATAATTAACTTGAAAATAGAGGAGTCCATACGGCAGAAGAGCAACATTTAATAAAAATAGCTGACTAGCTTGCCAGGAGTGGTGATGTGATAGAGGAGAGATTTGTACATTATGTAATTCATGATTTGTATGGAAGGTGTAGAGTTAGTAATAGAACTGCTCAGACTCTAACTAAGGTGTATACTGTGTGAATAATGAATAACACAGGTAATATCTACCCTCCATAAACTGCAGGATAGAGATGGTGGCTATTTAAACATCTCGTTTAGGGGGGAAAAAAAAATATATATATATACACATATATATACATATGAGCAACATTCACGTCTCCATAAAGAATCCTTAAAGATAAATTATTCATTTGTTTGTTTGTTTATAGTGTTTGATCAATTTGTGAAGGCAAGTTACACCCATTTTCTGGTACCTAAATCTCTGAGAAACCACACAAATTAAATAAAGTGATCCCCTTGTTAAAAATCTGTTTTCAAATGCACTGATAAAATGTGGTATCATCGAGATTTATGTAGCGTCAATGGTAGAGACTGTCAACATGATAAGATTTAGAAAGTAAAAAAATATCTAGGAGAGACACCATAGCCCAACTCAAGCACAGGAAGAGGGTCTGTGTAGTACTAGCATTTCCAAAACTTATGCCTGTCTTCCTTACAATGGAATTGCATGGATTCATTGCAGATTTCTATTATGTGCAACTAAAGTGTATTTTTTTTGTTCAGCTTTTTGAGCAAAATGAAAATGTAAACTATTGTATTTGTACAATAAATTTGAGAGAGTAAAACTTCTCAGATTGTAAAAATAATGTGATTCTTCACCCAATAACGGCCTCAGAAAGCCAAATTTACTTTTCCTTCAGGCTCTTCTTTTGTAAAAGTGTTTGTTGCTTAAAAATAATTGTACATGTATGAAGAAAAATTTTAAAACTCCCCAGTAATCTCTGTCAACTTTGTTTGGGAATGGATAAAAATTTAGACTTCACAGACAGATATAAAAGAGTAATAAAAAGTATTTCTCATTTCATCTCTTATCAAGAAGATACTGTTGTTAACCACCTGCCTATGTGCATTTCTCAAAGGAATATTTCTGTCTACACGAAATAACCATACTAGGTGTATTATTCCACATCTCTTTTTTTATTTAAGTACAAATGATTTCCATCCTTTTATAACAACATAAATATAGCATAAATGTGTCTATAAGATCCTTTGTAATGGCTACACAATAACTTTTAATTGGATATGTCAGTATTTAATTAACAAATATGTTGATGAATCATGCATATATAGTACTTTTTTGCTATCACAAATGGATCATGCATATACAATGTTTTATTGTTATTATAAATAATACTTCAATAACCATCTCTGTTCATGTCACACTAACTTCTAACTGAAATGTACATTTCTCATTTATTTACACTTTTATATTCAAGGACTTTGTCTTCTTTTTTAACCTACTTCTTGACCTGCCCCAAGGATATTCTCTATTCATAGTTTGAACTCTAGAACCACTACATATGGGTGGTGGTGAATATATTGATAGAATTTATATAAATAGTAGTGTAACAAATTTCTATCAGTGGGATCTATGCCAGTTGTTATATCCATCTCTAATTTTGGTATATATTGCCAATTTTCCTCCAAATGGTTGGCAGCAGTAGTATTTGTAATTGTGTATTTCTCCAATTTTTCATGCACTCTGAATATCACCAAACAATTGCATGTTTCTCTAGTTGGTAAAAAATTAAATATCATATTTTTATTTGCATTCCTTAAATTATAAGACAAAATTTTTTCAAGTGTTTTGCCTAATATTTATAATTCCTTTTACTCAACTTGGCAAACTACTTTTTTGTTGTTTCTTAAGAATCCATTGTGAGTCAAAGAAATTAACTTTTGTCTCTTAGGTAATGATGAATTCTATTTTCTGTCTCTTCATTCCAATACTTTATACAAGATTTTTTTCCAACACATCAGTATGTTATATACATATTATATTTTCTTCTGTAGATTTTAAGGAATCATTTTGTGAAACATATAATTATTAGGTATTTGATCTTTCAAAAGAAATCTGCTAAATTACTTCCTTTGATTTAAAATAACCCCTTTATCATAAACTAGCTGTATTTTTGTTGCTTATAATGCTATTCTGTGTCACAACTTCTTCGTCAGTGATCAGGTGTCTAATAAATACAAAAATGCATTTTTACATGTTGAAATATACCCTTTCCTAATAATTAATCGTACACCAAGATTTTTGCCTACATTTCCATTTTTTTTTTGCAAAAACTGCCTGATATTATTTTATTTCCCACAAACTTTTAAAACTCAATTTGCTATTTTTATTAGTATCACATTCAATTTATAGATTAATTTATACTGAATTAACTCCTGATTCTAATTGTAACTTCCTGATAAAAAATGAGTTATAAAATTCTGATTATATGAGTGTCATATATTTTCCCCAGTAGTGTTTTAAAGTTTTCGTTAAACATATCCTGGATATATTTAAATAGAGTAAATCATTAATGAAGTTAATTATAGTTTCTTTTCAGTATGTGAGGAAGATTGTTTTTAGGAACCCCATCAACATGTCTGATATAAGATGATATAGTTTTTGCATATAACCTGTAGAATCCTTTTATGCAACTTTAAATCATTTCTATATCACTTAGAGTAATGAATACAATGTAAATGTATATAAATACTTAATATACTATATGGTGTGGGAAACAATGACTTGAAAAATACGTATATGTGTTTATCACAGGCACAATTTTCTTCCTGAATAAGTTCATTCTATGGTGGGTCAAATCTGCACAAATACAACCCAAGGACACAGACAGCTGACTGTATATTAAAGCTTAACTTTTAAATGTTATTATGAATGATATATGCTGTTTACATTTTCTACTTAATTTTATGCATTGATGTAGGAAAATTATTTGATTTTTGCATTTGACACTAAGACTAGGTATATTAGTTTCCTAGGGGCATTGCATCAAATTCGCAGAAACTACCTTAAAACAAAGAAATATATGCACTCATAAAACAAGAGACTGGGAGTTCGTAATAAATGCCTGCTTAACTGACCCCTGCAGGAGGCTCTAAGCAGGTCTGTTCCTTGCCTTCCTCCTGGCTTAGGGTGGATGCCCTCAACACCGCATGTGTTAGTCAGCTTTTCTGATCACTAGGACACGATACCCAACTTCCACAACTTAATTAGGGGAGGTTTAATTTGGCTCATGGTTGCAGGGAATTCAGTCAATGGCAAACAGGCTTGGCGACAAAAACATCATGGCAGAAGTGCGTAGTAAATTAAAAATGCTTAGTTCACAGCAGTATGGAAGCAGAATAGGGTCGTCGTGTGAGAGAAGGTACAATAGACCAGTTATAGTACCCAAGGCCATGCTACCATGGCTGGTCAGACATACCCAAAGTATGCATTTCTAATCTCCTCAGCCAACCAAGTCGAAACAATTAAGTTCAACCAAGACACTGAGCAGTGCTGTCCTGCAGCTACACCACTCCAATCTCTGCTTCCATCATTCCATTGCCTTCTTTCCCATATACCTGTATCATCACTTGGCCTTCTTAAAACATAGTTATGGTTTTCAGGCCCACACTAGTCTAGTATGATTCAACAAATTATGTCTGCAAAGACATTATTTCAATGTAAGTTGACGTTTTGAGGTTCTAGGTGGTCATGAGCTTTGAGGGGACACTATTCAACCCAATAAACCAGGCATTTTATTGAAATTTCTGTAATTTCTTATAATTTGTAGTTTTTCTGTTTCTTCTTTTTTTTTCTGGACATACAATCATATAAGCATATGTTAGTCAGTTTTCTGTCATCATAACATATACCTGAGATAACTTATAACGAGAAAAAAGGTTATTTTTAGCTCAGTCTGTGATCAGTTGATTCTTGTGCATTTGGGCGTGTGTTTCAGAACATAACTACACAAGTCATGGACAAGAAGAGAAAGAGCGACAAGGGAGGTGAAGTCCTACTATCCCCTTATCAGAAGCATAACCGTAATATTCTAAAGACCTCCACTAAGCCCCACCTTTCAAGGTTCTACAACCTCCCAATAGCACCACCCTGGGGGCCAAGCATTTAACACACGGGACTTTGGGGTCCATTCAAATCTGAAAATAGTGTTTTACTCCTGGCTCCCAAATGCTCATCTCCATCTCACGGTGCAAAATGAATTTAGTCCATACCCAAAAGTCCTCAGAGTCTTAACTGTTTCAACACTGCTCAAAAGTCCAAGTACGAAGTCTCCAGTGAGACCCAGAAGACAAACAGCTGTGAGCTCTTATAAAGAATCCAAAGACAGGGTAGTCCATCTAACAGTGATAAGATGGGCATAGCACATTCATCCCCATGTCAAAAGGGAGGAAGACGGGGAGAGGAAGGAGAATCGTAACAAAATAAGACCAAGGCCAAACAGATAGTCCGCAAAGTGCATAGGCAGATCCAGTTCAATGGCTTTGCTTGTGGGTGCCTCGGTGGCTACTCTGCTGAGCTGGCTTTCTTTGCTGCCTGCCTTTTCCCTCCACAGGTGCCCGTACCTCTGCTTTACTGGTGCCTCCACCACATCTGTGGATTCACTGTCAAAGTTTCACACATCACTCAATCAAGGGCTGCTTTGAGGGACTTTAACGCTGCACCACAGTGCCTGACTTCCCAGGCTGTCTTTTGAAATTTTTGAAATGAAAATCATTGAAACAAATTTGCACTTCTGAACATCTGAGCCTGTGATGGATGGGGAGCACCTCCAGGATCCACAGACGATCCGGAGCTATTCTTCCCACTGACCCGCGGCAAAGCACTTGGTGTTCTGTGGTATCATCAACCATACCCTCCTTGGATCAACTTTGCATGTGTCCCTTTGCTCGCCAAGCTGTGAATTTACTTTGTTTTCTGCCTTATTTCTCTTCACCCCCCTCACTTTTCTATAACTCAGACTAAAAGTAGCCAGTAATACCCATGTCCCTGCATGAAGGTTGCGCTATTTGAAGTTTTCTCTGCCAGATAAACTAGTTTGTCGTCTTAACTTATCCTCATGTAACATCTCAGGAGACTGACAAAATGCACCCAAATTCTTTGCCATAGTGCGAAAAGGACAGATTATAGCCCAATATAGTCCTATTTACCTCTGAAGCCTCATCAACGTAGGCTGTACTGCCTACATGCCTATAAATATTCTGATATCCTCAGGCCTCAGTGCACTAGGTATTTCTAGTTTAGAAAATGTCCAAAGAAAAAGATAGCAAAGTTTGATTGCTAAAAATTAAATGATAGGTAAGACAGAAGTTAAAGTGGGAAACAGTAGAAAAAGAGATTGAGAAGGCCATAGACAAGCATTCAGTTCTAAGAATTAGGTTAAAAGAAATTATGGAATATGTTGAGACATAAATAGGAAACACAGTTTACCTAAAACACGACATATTTATGGGCCCATCATTAGAAATAATATGAGAAAAGTAGGTTGATGCAAAATCATGGACATCACTGAATTTCAGCATCTAATATTAACCAGATTGGTAAAAGGAGGTTATCAAAACTTTTCTAGGTAGAAGCCATACAGTACAAAATTAAAGCAAACTAAAATCAGTCTATCGTAATCAGGTGCTCCATTCTCAAAATGCCAGGAGGAAAATACTGCATGATTTCATTTTTGTGTAGAAGCTACAAAACTCAAACTCATTAAAGTAGAGAGCGGAGTGGTAGTTATTAGAGGGCGGGTGGTGGGCAGAAGGAAAAGGAAGATGTCAGGCAAAGGAAATAACATTTCAAATAAAGTGGAGGAATTAGTTTGAGATCTACTGCACAATGAGTACAGTTAGTAATGATGTCATACATATTTGAAAATTATCATGAGTAGATTTTAAATTTTTATCCTGTAAAATGTATGCTAGGTGACAGCTATGTTAAACGTAAGTTAAACATATATATATATATATATATATATATATATATATATATCATATACACTATAGTATATACATATACCAAAAGTGTATTTATACTTCATAAATATATCCATTTTCTTCTATTCATATAATTTTTGAAAGTCAGGAAAGACACTAGGAAAGGAAAGTAGTCTTTATAAGCCAGTTAACATCTGTGTAGATAAAACCTGGAAAAGATTACGAATTAGGAAATTCAGGTATTTGGATTTTTATATCATTCATGAAGAAGATATCATCTTCGTTATAGTTACAGGGAATGTTAAAATGCAAAACCTCCCCGCCAAAATACTCAACAAATGTTTGGGATTAAGATAAAGATGAATTTGGATGCTACATCTTCACAAATGTCATGTTTGCCTAATATTGAAATGAAAGTCCAAGCAATGTTAAAAAAAAATTTCCTGGGATTGCCACGTTATTGTCTCTCTGATAGAACAGTACATGGAGCAGGTCCTGTGTTCAGAAAAGGGCTATTTCAGAATGAATACAGTAAGAATTTATTTTCCCATTGAATTTTTTCTCATTTCTAACTAGAGTCAAGTTAACAATTTCATCCTAATAACTCAGAAACATAAAGTAGCCAAAGATGCTCTGTGGCACACAGGATATGGTTTTTGTTCCACAATGATTTCTGAATAAATGTAGAGGGTAGTTTTCCAATTACTATACTATATTCATAAATCTTTAAATAATACATCTATATAAAGTATAGGACAGGCGTCTACAACAACTAAAGTTCTTAAATTGATCAAGGATGTACAAAAATGTGAGACTCTATGAGCCACACTTACCAGACAACTAGCTCATCCCAAGGAAATCCCAGTGAAGAGGGGAGGGTCTGACTCTATGCTGCACTTACCAATCAAACGTTCTTGCAGATAACATCGGAACTGCCAGTGTAGCAAACCTCCCCGGAGTAACTCTTGTTTGCTTCTGCAGCTTTTAGTTGCGCCCACCCTCCCCACCAGTCTCTGAGTCCCAACAATGATTTCTCCCGATTCTTGAAACATTGTCTGTGACTCGCAGCCTAAAGCTGAGTGATACCCCGCGTTCTTCACTTACACCACGGTACCTCTGCCTCCTCTCAATTCTGTACCTTTTGAAGTTCTGTTTCACCCGATTTCTTTTCCTTAAAAAGGACTTCACTTGAAAAAAAAAAAAAATGAATTCGGTAAAAACGTCTTCACCTGAAAGTCAAACTAAAGTATGTCTCTGGTTAGTTACTTTCCTACTACTACACACATTTTAAAGTAGGCTCTATCGAGATACAATTTATATTCTCTAAAATTCACCCATATTAGAAGTACAATTCTGTGAGTTTCGACAGATTTATACACCTGTATAGTCATCTCTAAATCAACACGTAGAAAGAACATTTTTAGGACCTAGAAAGTTTTCTTGTGCCTCATTTCAGGGAATGTTACTACTCTTTCCTCTACCTTGAGGCTCCTTTTTGTCACCACATATTATAATTCATTCTTCTAAAAATTTCACAGAAGTATATGCTATTTTGTATCTGGCTTCTTTCATATTTTGTTGCAATTCACCCATGTTTGCAATCTGTTCTTTACTGATATTGAAAAATATCCCTTTTTATCACTATGCCACAACTGATTTTTCCATTCACAAATTGGGGAATAATTATATTTTTCCAATTTTTGCATATTATTAATAAAGTGGCCAGGAATTTTAGTCTTTCATCTTCTTTGTCAAAATAAGTTTTCATTCTCTCGGATAAATTAGGATTGATGGATCATATATTATGTATTAAATTCATAAAAGATTGCAAAGCTTTTCCAAAGTTGTTGCACTATTTGATATTCTTCTCAACAATCTAAAAGAGCTCCCCTGGAGACTTTATACTTCTTTATGATAAAAATCAGCACAATCTATGATTATACAATTCATGAGTGCATTTAAGCTTCATAACAAAAGAAGACTGGTTTATTTTTTAATTAAAGATATACAGCAGACATACAATAAGTATTCATTGATATGGAATGAATTAAAATCTACATATTTACTTCAAGCTGATGTGAGAATGTTTCTAGATTTCAAAATATAATATGATCTCTTAGGTGTGATTTAAAAATTAGTAGTAATTGAAAAAGCCAGACCTTACCTAGCTGCCATTTCTAATCCAAGTTTGTGACTTTTCTTGCCAATCTAAGGATACCTGGTATATATTCAGGGTCTGGAGTGTTGATTTGCTTTGCCTCTTTTGTTCTCTTTTCTCCATACATAATTCCAAACACAAAAATAACCAAGATTACCAGAGGTATAGTTACCAAATTTGTCTTTGTGAATATTTAGTGACAATGAATTCGCTACACAGGTCTGTCAGCTAGAATGCATTGTAATGCTTGAGACTGTGCCATCTTAGGTGAAATTTTACCAGGAACAATAATAAATTCATTAATGGAATTACATCTACTTTGCGTAGAATACAGGATGCAAGAAAAACAGCTAAATAGTAATTTGGGTACCATCAGTCCACTGAAAACCTCCTGAGTTAAACTGTCTTATTTCTACAAACGAGTTTTTCTTAGGGGAAAAAAGAGCAAGTGTTTATTGAGGAGAATTGTGTTTTACATGATGTTTTTTATACCCACGGCAACACGGAACAATCCAAGAAGTGACTGACTGAATAAAAATGACCATGATTATCTGCTTAGTCACAGGACAGAAACAAAATTAGACATTATAAAAAATGTGTTTGAGGAGATGAAGCATTCTAAGAATGTTTAAATCTTTAATAATGCTATCAGGAGCTACTTTATTAAGCGTGTGCATGACACTGGTATTATTCACATTATTTCTTCAAGTATCATGAGATTTTTTAACATTTGCTTGGAGAATAAACTATCATCAGTTTACTGACATATATAAAGGCCAGTTCTTGAGATAATGCAAAACGAGATTTTTTCTCTCCCCTTACTCTGAAATCTTTAATGAACATGAATTTATGAGTTAATCTGATCCTCAAACAAGGAAAATATGTTAAAGGAATTGTAACACTTTTTGTGTTTGTGTGTGTGTACATGTGTGTGTATATGGACACACACACACATACTGGTTGTTACTTTTTGGATTAGTAATTTTAAGAGAATTGTGATCTTAATTATATGCTACTAACACAGAAAATAGGAAGCTAAATAATTTTAGTGTACATGTTAACACTGGTTGTTAAAATACTATTATTTTACAAAGTATATGAATCCTCAAATATTTAGAGAACACTAATCAGTTGGTAACCTGTGGTTTTTATATATAAAGAAAAAAAAGTATACCTATTTTATTAGAGTCTTGAGTATAAGTCTATGGAGAGAAAGGAAGAGAATTCATGAACTAATTCTTCTTTAATTACTTTTCTTTTCCTCAATGAAATTTATTTTGCATCTTTAGGAATGGGGAATGAGAAGAACAAACAGTCATTGAATAAAATATGAATACCAAACTTTGTAAGTATTTTAATTCAAGTGCAAATTCCATGGTATATTGTAATTTCAATGTAAAAGTTGTGAAGGGCAAACAAGCAATTTTAGGTACCAATTTTCAAGGGTACCTCAGATATATTTTCATATGAGGAGCTGATTATTCTTTCTTCTCCTTCCTCTTCTCCTCCTACTCTTCCTCCTCATTCTTCTTCTTTTAAATTTTTATGCCTCTCCAAATAATTGTCCTAAGCAGCTACAAAAGTAATTTATCAGTATTAGGCAGTTAAGCAAAGAATGAAGGGCTGATAAACAGGATGAAACCATGGTGGGAAATGTGAAAATAAAAAGAGAAAGGCATATGAATTAGCCTGCGCAAGAGATGAGAAGAGGCAACTTCAAGTCTTGATGATGGTGCTTACGTGTAATGTTACAATGAAATTTCAGTAACTTACAAATCAGTGGGACTTCTTTACCTATGAAGATGTATCTGTCTGGAGACACATTACTGTTGACAATTATGGTAAATATAACTATATTTTGTATAGTAAACACATGTACTAAAATTGAAACCATATTTTTGGGGTTTCTGAAGTATTACTGGCAAGGATGAAGAATCCCAAAGTCTACAGTTGGCAAATTGCAAACCCAAGAGAGACAATAGTGTAGTTCCAGTTTCAAAGGTAGTGGGTCCAATATGAGACTCAAAAGTAGATAGTATTTTAGTTCTATTCAAAAAGGAAACACAAGTCAGGTATTTTAGTTCAACCACTCAGACAGGAGAATTCTCCTTACTTGAAAGAGGATTGCTTTTTGTTTGTTTGATTCTAGCCTTCAGCTAATTAAATGAAGGCTGCTCACATTAAGATGGACAATCTAGTTTATTGCATCTACCTATTAAAATATTAATCTCATCCTTAAGCACCTTCGCGACACACTCACAATAATGTTAAATCAAGTACATGGATACACTGTAACTATGTCAGGCTGAGACATAAAGTTAGTAATTGCAGAGAAAAATCATGATAAACTGCAAAATATGGCCTTATCTTAATTTAATATCTAGTGCAATGGTTTACCAGGAAAAACAAAAAACTTAGCAGCACTTGGGTCAGAGTATGAGAAGAAACATTTTTGAGTGAGGAGAACTGTTAAAGTCACATTAAGTGAAAGTTTTGAATGGAAAGACCTGTCAAAATGGCTGCAACATAAAAATACTAATAACTGCTCTTGGAGGAATGTTGATGAATCTAAAAGAGAAAAAACAAGTTATAAACCTAACTTTATAAAATCTCTCAGACATTTTCTCTTTTCAATTTTTATGCTGTAGCATATTTTCTTCTTTCTTCATTTACCTACTGAACTATGCAATTGTACTCTAAATTATTCCCATTTGCAGTTCAGTGAATATGTCCTTTGTATTGCTTACCCTTAAGCCACAACAAATTCCTAAGTATGTGAATTTTTCTGTTTCAAACATTGCATTTCCCAGATGCACGAACTGTATGCTTAAATAAGCACACATATAAGAAATATTTCTTGATTATAAAAACCAGCACCTTGTTTTGAATAGGGGAAGTGAATCGATTTTAGACTTGGCATCTCCCTGTTTGTTTTCCCAGATAGCTTGTATCCTTTAGCTCTGAAATTCTTTCAATTCAGTCATGAGGATGTATTGAAATACTACTACTCACCCCTTGGTATACCGTGGGAACTGAGGTGTATTTTAGATATGTGATACTGCTTTTGAGGTTATTACAATTTAGCTACAGAAAAAAGAAACCATCTACTAACAGATTTCTCAGAGGCTCCCCTATGTCTGGTCTCTAGTTCCTTTAAGCTTATCATTGCCCGTTAGGTTCTCAAGAAACAAAGCTCCAATCACATCATTTCCCCACCTATAGACTGTCAAGGTTTATAACGAATATAAATCTGATAAAGAATTAGCATCTCTATTGGGAATTAAAGTCTTCAAGAGCATGATTCAACATATTTTCCTCTGTAATTTCTCATAGGTAGCCTATAAAGGAGATGATCTAGGACTTCCTTGCTTTTTCCAAAGTTTTCTTTAACCCCTTCTCTATCAAAGCCCTATCAGGCTTTTAAATTTTTCCTTTCTGTTTCTGATATTCTCTGTGTCTATCACTTAGTAGAAAAGCCCTTTCCAATCTGTTCAAATGTCATATCTGTCTAGTATTTCTGTTTCTGCAAAACAAAAATACTAATTCTTCAGTCTGATCTGCATGGTCTCTTTATGCTTTTCTTATGGTCATAGTTTTCTTTCTGTGAAATTATTTTACCACCTAAACTAGATGATATTGTCTCTTTTGTTCATGAGAGATCATAATATTTACTTTTGAGCTAGAATTTGGCAATTAATAGCATGAAGTTTTAGATGGTAAGTATCACATTAAAGGATCTACTCAGTAAGAAACATTATTACTTAAGCAATAATCCTTCAAGAAATAAGTGTCATATCAAAAGTGCCCTCTCACAGAGTTTTTCAATAATTTGTAGAATTCTACTTGGTGGAAAGTTGGAAAGAATATGTATTTTAGACAGTTAAGAAAACCACATAGATCATATTGTAAAGAAGAAAAGCAAAACGTGTAGTTCATTGGCAGCTACATTGATCCTATTTGAAAGAAGAAATGGGAAATTATAAAATACTTGTGTTAGAATTATTATATCATCGCATTGACTTTATCTTCTGAAGAAAAAATTCATAGGAAGGAACAATCACATGACCATGCTGGACTAAAAAGTATAAGAGGAGGATCAATTCCAATATGGGCTATTTTAAAATTTGGCTGATGGGAAAATGGTAGGTTTTCAATTTCAAACAAAAGAACTCTGAAGATAATGCTTCCAAGATAGGATGCTACATGAAATTCTGAAGATGAACCCTCCTTGTATAAGGTGGTTGTACATTCTGTAGCTTTCAAGTTCTGATCCAGAATTAGCGATGGAACTCCAGTTATCATGTGCACATTACAGCCAATATCATGGAGGAAAAGATGAGGGCGACGACAACCTGTTCTTTAAAAGAAGGATCTTAGAAATATGTCAAGGCAGCTCTAATTAATTCCTATTGGCCTGAGTGAGTACTTTGTTCACTTCCAACTAAAAAAAGATTGGGATATGACTTTATTTAAATTTCCCTGGGTGCAGCTAAAAATAAATGATTCTCTTACCATGGAAAAAATGAGAAGCAAATACGGAGGAATTGTTTGGAAGTTTAGGCAGAAAAGCTTACTGAATTTTAGAAGACATCTTTTGTGATTTTTGAAACTATCCTTTCAGTGGAAAGGACTCTAAAATGGCCTCCATGATAAGAAAAAGGGAGAAGACAGTATGTTTTTTAGGAGTGAGTGGCTAGATCTCTGAGGTAGAGTTGCGATTTGGTGGAGAATAATAGCTAAGAAATGCCTCCTGCAGGTAAGTTTGAAAAGATATATGTACGAACTAAGGCACATACAATAGAGAAAAATGACTGATTGGAAGATTCTATCAGAAAATCAGCACCTTCTCAGTTTGACACCAAGACAAATCCTGCACTGTAGGTGAGGGGAAAGAAAAGTAAGATAGTGCAGGTGACGAACAGATAATGTCTGAAATCCAGTTTAAAAGGACTGAGTTAAGTATCTCTCTAAATAAAATCAAATGATGGGTGCAGCTTCTGAATATCCCAGGCTCTGCTGGGCAAAAACAGTTTCATCTGGTGTTTGAAAGAGACTTACATAGCCATTAGCAAAGTATTTTATTAAAGATTTTAGCTGATTTGGTTTGCCTAGATATTGCACAACTATAAAGAAATAAGCTCTCTTAGTAGTCACAGTAAAAACGTTTATTTTACAAAGCTGCAATTGGCCACACAAGCTCTGTTATTGTTTAATTATGAATTTCTCAAAAAGATCTTTCTCTTTTTCTTTCTTTTAAATCTTGCTGTCAGAGATGAATTCTTAGCTGGTTTTAGAATATAATGTTGACTTCCCAAGCAGAAAGCTAGTTACGTGAAATGCTGAAAATTCACCAGTAGATTTTCAGTGAAACTATAAATAACAGCTATATTGTGCCTTGGGAAAACAAGTACAGACACAAGCTTTATTAAAAGTTGTTTTTTCCCTTGAATTGATTTGTAAGTCACCTATAGGATAAACCTCATAACTCATGTTTTATCCTTAGCAAACAGAGAATCAGGTAATGGGTTTGTCTGTTTGTCCATTTCAAAAATATCCATATATATACTTAGAAGTAGGAAGAAAACACTTCTAGGGTAGAAAAAAGATAGGTGACAATATGCATATTAGAGACATTTCTAAGTTATGGTGTTAAGAATCCACTTAATAAATTACACTTTATCAATTTTTATGTTTTCTGACCATTTCTTAATTATTTATAAACTTGGAATCTGATTTATTTTAATGCATACTATTCTCTCACAAGTATCAATACATATGTGTTCTGTATATAATCTTTTCTGAACAGGGTGAATATTGTTTTAACAAAATGAGATATTCCATTTCATAATCAGTCACAGATTCCTGAAAAATAATGTTCAGTTTTGAAATGTACCTAAGCGAATAAATTGCCGACTGTACTTAAAAATATACCACAAGCAAGACTTTTTAAAAATTTAAGGTGCATCATTCTTTTTTAACTAATTCAAGAACAAATTTTGATAATTAAGGTGCATTGTTATTTTTTCTTAACTGATTTGTGTGACCTGGATGGAAGGAAATAAAATTATGTAAAACCTCAAGCAGTAGAGTTGTTTTTATGTATTGTCACTTCAGTTATCTACTCCCGCTTACATCTACTCTACTCTACAAAGCTACCTTGAATCCCCCTAGCAAGTATTCTGTTTGAAGATGACAGAAAATCTAATAAAAAAATCCATTCAGTCAAAGGGGTGGGAGCAAATCTCTGGCTTTCTTAGAAATCATATTAAAAAACTATCGACAGAACACATCACACACCCCCTGAAGGCCTATTTAGAGAGAATTTGGAGGAAGTGACTTAGGGGAAGAAGTCAGCTGTGTGTGAAAGACTGGAATCTTAGCTCTTTTGAAATAGCAAGAGGTGAAAGGCAATAACTCATGCACTTTTGTTTGGAATGTGCTCTCTGGTCTTTGAAGTGCCATTACCTTTTTTTTTTTTTTTTTTTTTTTTTGGTGCTGGGGATCGAACACAGCGCCTTGCACTTGCAAGTGCTCTACCACTTGAGGTAAATCCCCAGCCTGGCCATTACCTTCTTATAGCACTAACAATTCCTATATCTAATGTTTGTTGCTGTGGGGATATATGGTAGGAAGGGATAGGAAGCATCCTGGTCAGTTTTTAGATAGACAGCAAAGTTTTGGCGTAGCAATTACTAAGAAAAAAAATTAAAAGAAAATCAAGAGAATGATCTCTTTTGCATTGTTTTGAAATTCTGAAAGTAATTGAGTTTGGGTGTCTTGATAAACTTAAACTAAAGTAACAAGTGCAGAACGCATATTCTTTTACAGCAAATGACATCTTGGATTGGAATTGTTTGCTTGTATTTCTGTCTTTCTCAGAAACTGTCAAGAGAAAATAATGTGGCTTATTCTTTTTTAAATACCCAGACTGATATATAAATGCTTGACAAAAATCTTTGTTTAATAAACTAACCTACCTTTGTTTATAATGTCATCTTCCTTTATTCTTTTTTTTAATATGAGCCCTTTCCCAAAATATAATTCTGCGTTCATAATTAGATTTCTACTTCTGATGGATATAACTCTATATACTATTCCTGAGAACATTTAAATACAGAATATGTGTTGCAAGGATGATAGAATGAAACTGGATATAAAAACTGCTCCTTATAAGAAAACATTTTACAAATGAGTCCAGGCCAAGGCTGAAGCAGAACTTGAGAGTAAATTTGGAATCCCTCTCCTGCTACACGGGTGCTGAATGGACCTAGGGGCAAAAGCTCAATTCTCGTGGTTGGTGTGGAATGGTACTGAAATGACATCCTAATGCAGCTCTAATTCAGCCCAAGAGAAGTGGGGAAACGAGAAGGGTTAATCAGAAGCAAAGCCCACTTCATTTGTTTCTTCCAAACCGGAGCATAGGAAATTCAAGGTCAGCCTAGCTTTACAATCCCCTCTGTGCGCCTTTTGTTTATTGTAACCAAAACATCTGCAAGATTGCAGGAAGAATGTTACACTCTCCTATCTCCACCTTACCCTCTGACGCTCCCTTTCCCAGCCAGCACCAAGGCCCTCACCCTTTTGCCTCCATCACTCCTCTGTATATCAAAGAATCCTCACAAAGCAGTCCCGCCAAACCTTACAGTTACATAATTCCTTTTACCTCGCCCTAGTGCCCAGCATCCCTAAAATCTGCTTTGAGTCCCCAACTTCACATCCTCCCAAACTCAGGCAGAGAGGCACAGAGATAAGTTTAAACGAAGGCCAACACCTGGTATAAACAATTGCTTGTTGTATTGCTCAAAGGAATTCCAATTGTAAAATGTAACCACCTTTCCTACTGTATAAAAGCTCTGGTCAAACTGCAGAAAGGCATCGAGAGCTTCTTTTTTTTGCACATGAGCGCCCTCTCGATCGCCAGCTACTATTAAAGAGGACTCAAATTTGGCTCTTTGGATCTGGGTGGCGTCTCCCTCTTGCGACCAAGTGAGGTGAGAGCAGGCCAGCCCGTGGGCTGGTCCAGCCTTCTACTTCAGTACTCCTGTTCCCAGATGGGTAAAATGGATATTGGCTTATATTCTACAAAGGGTGCTCCCAAGAGCATTCCTTCTTCGAATGGGAGCAAGAGTTTAATTTTCGTTTTCATCCTTCTTAGTTATAATGATTGCCTCACACTTGTTCGACCAATATCTATGTCCTACCATGTTTAGGGAAGCATTTTTGGCACAAACCAAAACAAGCTCTTTACACTTGCTCTCAATATGTACTTTATGAAGGCGACTGTGCTACTTTCTGGAGAATATAGAGGTTAAAAGACATTTTCTTCTTTGGATATTCAGGGTTAGTAGAGTGAGGGACGGAAAACAACACATTTTCATGATGTAATGAGTACATTTTATACAATCTAGCCCTCATTTTTTCATATGTATATTATGTCTGACAAGATAATGTTTTCTGAATAAAAGTAAAAAAGGATGGAAAATGTAACTATCTATTATTTGCATATTTATTGGGTGCTCCTTTGTTTTCAGGAGAAAAAAAAAAACTCTTTAGAATCTTGTAAAGAAAGAATTTGGCTAATCAGACAATGTATGCGTGCTTATCAGAGAAACGGGGGTGTACTTCCACACCGATGCACTGATCTTCCAAAGTCTGACTCGGACATGTAACAATACAAAATTACACACCAAAGGGCACGGGGAGACGTGGCAAAAGTAAGGTAATAGATTAGGACAAGTTTATTTGGTGAGTAGTCTCTCATTTGTTTAGCAATGCTAACACGTAGGCTACATTTCTGCTATTTTAAACGCTTCTGTTCGGAAGTTATTTCGCAAGGTATTTTCATACATTCTTCAATGTATCAAAGAGTTCCTCACAACTTTCAGACTTTGCGCTCGTGACTCCATCTTTAGAACCTCTACCCCTGCTACCATTGCCCATTTCTTCTCTGGTAAAACTCATTTAGATCTCCTTTCCCTGCCCCTACAAGTGAAGTTTAACTTCCATTGTACTATTTCACAGCAGCAGATGTTATTTCTTAACAACATTTACAGATACATATTCGTGTATATTTTCAACTGATTACACTCACTTGTTTAATTATTGATTAATGTTTTTCTGTTCCATTTTGTTATAGACTCTTTTAATTCCAAGTTGCTAACCACTGTTTATTATTTTGGTCCCCATGCTCAACAGAACACTTCGTTGATAGATTTTATAAATTCAAGAGTAAGTTCTTAAACTTATTAAGAATTGTTTTTGTTAACATGGAATGAAATTTATAAGATGGTAAGATTTAAATCCAACAATAACTATATTTTAATTTATTGATTGCTGCTTAAAAGTAGTTATTTTCTTAACATGTTATAATAAAATAATTCTACACCCTTTGAAAACATTCTTATATGTGAGCAACGTATATGAATAAATAAGCAAAATATTTCTAACATTTTTTGCACATGGCTATGCTTATTAGATTTACAAATATGATCACTTATTTTTTTTTAAGGAAAAAATGTTCAAACATTATGTTATCTTAGGGGCATTATAAAAACACAATAAATTGATTTAATTAGCTATCAATATATAATACATGCAAAGAAAAGGAGTTTCTTCCAGTCACACCAATTTCTTCTTCCAAAGAAAACATTTTTCAATTCAATGTTTAACATAATGAGATAAATTTGAGTAATTTTTAGATTTATTTTGAAAACTATATTATATTAGCAAGAACTTTATATTCCATTTGATAGCTAACTAAAAACAAATTCATTACAGGTAAACCAATTTACTTTCATAAGCACTATTAGCATTACGCATTTCAGAGATTATATTTTGTTGTCTGTTTAAAAAAAAAAAAGGTGCTTCAACTATTGAGCTAGTTTCTTGCTTGTTTTACCATTCTGTGATACTATAAATTTCAGTAACCCAGTTTTTTGTTTCATGTACATGCAAAGAAGTTCGTGTCAGATAAGTAACAAACTAGATCATAGTATTTGGTTATTTAAAGTTCTCAGTGGAAGGGAATGAAGATAAATGATGAATAACTCACATACATTCTATATGTTACTAAGGTGAGAAAGAAGCCCTAAAGAACTAATTAATGTATAAAACATTGGTATTTTTCTGGAAAACTTGACCATTTTCAGACTTTGAGTTGTTTGTACAGTACTTCTTTGGAATAGCTTTTATAAAGTTTGCTATCTTATGTTTGTACAATCTACCCATCGTTTCTCACTGAGTAGCATGTCTTGTTTCCTTTACCTGAACACTACCTGGAAATTCTAGGAGGCAAACATGAATTATAATAAATACAAAAAGTTCATAATTTTTTTTTATTAAGGGTCTGGATTGTGGGGATTACTCTGCATTTAGTTTATTAGCATTTCTTTCCTTATTGCTTGAACTGTAGATGTTAATAAAAAAAATTAAAGCCTAGTTTTAGATATCTGCATTGTGATCTTATTTGCTATTACATACCCTGATTGTTGTATATTTTACTTTTGTGTATAAAGGTAAGTTATTGGCCAAGGTAACAAACTCAATGAAAGTATGAACTCACTGTTCTCAAAAAGTATGTCAACATCAGATTCAATTCTAAGGTATAGTCTTATTATTTCATAACTTCACACTTCACACTTTTTGTGGTTTGTTGAAGACTACTGTAATAATTCTTTTACTCATATGTTATTAAATCAGAGTGTCCAAAAATCTAAGCAAGATATACTATCTCTCTACTTTTCAAGTTCTTCATACTGTATTCATCATCATTAATAGGTCCTTTTAACTATCCATTTATTTGGGGAAGGTAGTTTAAATATTTGGAAGTAGAACAATTTAATTACATTGACATTTTAGTTGTAAAACATGAAAAATATGAAATGCTAGAATCTCCAAAATCTTGGTAATTTTGAAAACCTGCTAAGATAGTCTAGCAATAGAGTAGACAATATAGACTAGCTCTATTTTTAAAAAATTTGCTTTGTATTGTGTTTTTTCCAGAAATTTTATTTTGTATACTGCAGGTAAGTTCAAAGTATTTGCATTGCTGGTATCATACGAGTTGTTAAGTCAAGAAAGAAGTTACCAATTTACCAAACTTTTCACAATCAGGTACAGATAAGTTGTACACACTTATTACCTGAAAGTCAAGCTTTGTCACTGAGAAGAATTGTTAGTGACAAAGAAAGAAACTATAGAAAATCTTATTTAATTTGACACCCCTTCAATGGCCAACTCGTCCTAAGTGTGCTTTTTTCCAAGGATCCTTTTAGTCTGTTATTCACAGAAAGTTTACATTCACAGCTATACTTTCATTATTTTAGAGTGTCATTAGTGATCAGACATATTTATATAGCAAGGACATATTCTTAAAAATTATGGCTTACAGCAGTTCTGAAGACACATCATAATATTTTATAAAATATGTAACAATCACCTTATTTAGAATACAACTTTAATATACAAAACCTAATAAAAATTATAGTATGCATATTTGTATGAACATATTCATAGCATGTTGAGGTATGTAAAAGAGGACAGGATATTTGTTTATAATTGTGCTATTCCATTAACCCAGGTTATTGATTCAACTGAAATCGAGAAAAGACAGTAATTTCATATAATAAACTTCTCAAAATAATAACAAAGATAAGCAAATAAGTCTTCCTAACCTCCAGTAAAATTCAGAGAAGATTGATTCCATCTAAAATTTTCAGAGGCAAGATTTTTCATAGAACTTCAATTATAATATTGTCATTTTCTTGTACTACATATTATATTTACAAAATGAATATTATGAATATTTCAAATAAAACATAAGCAGTAATATAATTTATATGCAACATTACATTTTACTTGCAAAACTGTCAGATACTTTCAGTACTGCTATGAAATATATCTGATGAATATCCTTGTATTATTTAAAGTTTATGGTAAAAATGAATAATGTTTATTTGATTATATTTTAGTGCCAAAATGAATGAATATTAAATCACAATTTTTATGCAGAAGACAATCAAAACTCAGAAAACTTTAGGTCTTATAATAAACTGCTTGTAAAAGTGCAAGATGTTGAATTCAGATAAAAAATATAAGCATTTAAGTACAACATTTATTTTTTATCTATTCATTTAATTTAAATGCTCCTAAATGCTGCCAGAGTCTAGAGATAGTAAACTTTCCTAATCAAACTCTACTTGTAAAGTAGACATGAAAAACTAAAAATGAAGCTAAAATAAAAGAACAATGACATTAATCTTAAAAGATTTTCAAAGGTCAAATGAAGAAGCATTTTTTTTTTTCTTAAAACAAATTACAGTTGAATTTGGTGTGGTAGTTTATGCTCATGATAAAAAACTTGAAATTACAGACACAAAATGGGTAAATAACTGCAAATATGATCATACAGTTTAACATACTAAATCTAAATTATGTACTTAAATTCAGGGTACCAGGGAATTATATGACCTTCTCAAACTTTGACTATTTTCTGTGAAGTGATGCTTATATTCATAAATACAAATAACTATGTCATCCAATTAATGTAATCAGAGCAAGTATCCATGCACAAAAATACTTTCACAAGAGCTGAGAAATCTAGGTAACAGATTACAGAATTTGTGCAAAACACATTAATTAGAAGTGTTGGACTGATAAGGCTAGACAGGGGAACTTCATATTAGCCATGGATCTCTGCCCTAGCCCCAGGCCATGTAGCTCAGGGAGACACGCTCCACAGCAGTGGGGGTCCCATGTGAGAACCTGGTTTGCGGTGGATCGCAGCACTTGGTCTGTCCTAGTGAAACCCTGTACCTAGAGGTCCCCACAGCTCCGGGTTTCAGGCCAGGCAGGCTGAGTAGCCCTCGTCTTCTGAGCAACCCTTTCGGCCCCACGTTTTGGGAGGTTCAGGGTCTAGGTCTAACCAGTAGACCCCAGTCGTGTGTCATTTTCAGTGGACCCAGCCTCCAGTCTACCCTAACCCCAGGGTAGACCCATCTTCAGTCTATCAGCCACAAACCTGGGCTCCAGGCCAGATTCATGGATCCAGACTCGAGGGCCTCCCAACACCTTGAAATCCCAAATTCCAGACCAACCCTAATAAACCACTTTTGAAAAAGGTAGATAAAATTGATAAAACTTTAGCCAGGCTAAGAAAAAGAAAAAAAGGAACAAAGTTAATAATATTATAAAAGAAAGAAGAGATATTACAGTTGAATAAAGTAAAAGGGATCATGAAAAACAGATGAAGATCTGTCGCTAAATGTGTTAACAGAAGAAATGAGTAAGTCTCTATAATCATACAGACTACAGAAACAGATTGTTGAAGAAATGACAAATCTGAACAATGGGTGAGGAAATTGAACCAGGAATTAAAAATCTACCAATGAAGAAAATGCCAGGATTTGATGGCTTCATGGGTGAATTCCACCAAATATTTAAGGAAAGATTAAGCCAATCCTTCTAAAACTCTTCCCAAAATTTGAGGAGAAAAGAATACTAGTAAATTAATATTAATAGACCAGCATTAACCTTATACCAAAGCTCCTAAGTGGCACTGTTGAAAAAGAATATTACAGGCCATTCTTATTCAATATTCAATATTACAGAATATTACTTGATGAAAGTATCTGTAAAAATCCTCAACAAGTACTTTGAAATTAAAAATTGCAAAGTGTATTAAAAGGATTCTAGGCCATAATTAAGTTGGGTTTATCACTGAGATGCAAAGATAATTTAACATATGCAAATTAATAAATGTTACACACCAAATTAACAGAATGAAGACTAAAAATCATATGATGATCTCGATACATACAGAAAAATATTTGACACATATCATCCTTTTACGATAAAAATTCTCAATAAATAAAGTGTAAAAGAAATGAATCTCAACTTAATAAAGGCCATGTGTAGCAAGCACACAAGTAAAATATTCAGTGATAAAACCCTGAAAGCTTTTTCTCTAACATTGGGAGAAAGACAAGAGTATCCAATTTTACCACTTCTACTGACACAGTACTGGAAGTCCAAACAAGAGTAATCAAGCAGGAAACAGAATAAAGCAACAAATTTAGAAAGTTAGAACATAAATGGTCTGTTTTCAGATAACATGAACCTATATTTACAAAACCTCAAGACTTTCCAAATTACTGTTAGAGATAATGAACAATTCAATAAACTTGCAAGGTATAGACCCAAAATGAAATAATAAATAACATTTTATACAACTGGAGAGGAGTACCAGAAAGAGGGAAGGGTGAAAAGCAGGAAGGGAAAAAATGGAAAGAAAGGGGAAAGGGAAATCATGGAGAATTATAAATAAACCTGCTGTAAATAGAGATGGAGGGAACAGAAGGGAGGGGAGAGTAGGGGGTGAGAACCAAGAGACACCATGTACAAGTAAGTACAAAACAAACATGTTAAATGTGATCAATATATGGACAATGTACCAATACATGTTCTTGGTTAAAAAAAAATATATATATATATACAACTAACAATGGACCCTCCAGAAATCAAGAAAATCCATTTTAAAATTGGAAAATATTTATTGAGATATTACTGCATGATATTTATTGAGCATGAGATTGATTAATGTGTCTAATACACCAGTGTATAGATCATCATTTAAGGTATTCCTCTAGAGTAAATAAATATTTACTATCAGACAATGTGCTAGTTAAGGCGAATATGATTATGAGCAAAAACGGTTGATTTTTATATATGACTTGAATTTACAATTTAGTGTGTATCAAGGAATTCCACAAAGTTAATTGCACTGTGAGAAAGAGATGGGAAAGAAGTATATTTTTCTATAGGAATGTAAATTAGAAAAAAGTCAGTGTGCTAAGGAGGTTGGGAAATGCTTCGAGTTTGAGAAGAAAAGGTTAGGAGTTACCAAGATGAACAGAGTGTAGGGGCCAAGAGAAGCAATACAAATAGAGGAATATATAACAGTGTGAAAGGAAAATTTCTAGAACTTCTCTCAGAATAGGTAATCTAAAGCCACCTAGTCTCATAGTAGAAACAAAGAATATCCACACACTTTTTAACTAAAGCTGGCAGAACTTTGAGTGATGTTACTTCTTAAATATTTCTTTTTGATAAAAGCACATGACATTTTTACCGTCCAACAGCTCCAAGTGTGATTGAGGCTCAGACCAAGATCCCCATTATCGGATACCACACCTAGTACTGTACCCAGGGCAGTACTTCCGGCGTGTGCATGAGCTCTTGGTTCTCATCATATAATCATGTCTAGAAATTGCCACTGAACACTAACATTCTCAAACTATATCACGATTTATTATATAACTAAACTATCCGTTTTGCATATTTTTAGCCATGTATGCTATTAAGTAATTTTCTTCATTAAAGTGAACTTTCATGCAGTTATTTGAGGGAAAAGACAAATCATGACTTTCTAACTCATAAATGCAAAGAATACCACACTATTGATAACTCACTTAAGGAATGTTGAAAAGTCATGAGGAATTTTGCTGACTGTCACTAGCTTCCGGAGCTGAGTCCCCACGCCAGCTCTGCGTCCAGATGTGAAGGGGCTTCATGAAGCAAAGTGCACTCCCGAGCAGATTTGGGGCGTCGACTCAGAGCGTGGGCTCTACCACTTCACCTCACTTCAACTGTGACACAGATGATCCGTCGCCATGAGCCAGCATTTCTGCTTCCCAGAGTGGCTCTGGTAGGGAGACTAGTCAGCAGCTCAGGCGAGCACACAGCTTCAGGGCAAGCTCCGTCCTGCTGCTCCCCTCCCCAGCGCATCCCTCACTGCAGCAGAGCGTGGGAACGTGCGCTTCTGCCAGCACCCTCTCCACCAGCTCTGCTGCTTCTTCCCTTCGGCAGCAGGCCTTTCCCTAGAGACAAATGACTGGCCTCCCTTTAGGCAGTCCGTAGTCTCCTCAGAATTCACCATCTTCTCTTTGTGTGGTCAAGTGAACGACGGAAGGACTCCCACCATCACCCTCTGGGCTCCGAGGGTTGGTGTCTTTGCTCTTGTAAAGTAACAACTCAGGGAGTCATATTGTTATATTTTTTAACTTTATGCTAATGATTTTACTTTTCGTAGTGACAGTCAAATAGCAAGAGCCAATGGGAGTGTCCTGATGGTGGGGAATCCACAGGCTACCACTTATAGTGCCTTTTTATAATTGACAAAATAGCATCTTCTGTCGCAAGTTGAATCGTTCAAATTAGTCAGATC